>JXSR01S073772.1:3194-15396 GCA_000969725.1 Ophiothrix spiculata | reverse complement strand
GTGTTTCCTTAAAATGAAGGTCATTCCGATACCTGTAAATTCATGTGTGAACTTGGCAAGAATTTGAAACAATTTATAAACTTATATATGCGCGCTTTTACCTTAAAATTTCAAAATCAGGCTTATATTGGTCAAACATCAGGCAAGAGATCATACAGTTTATGCAAGTTTTACATGACCCCCTGCTTAATACAAAAAATTCCCCCCCCCCCTATCGACCCAATAAAAATCACATGGCCCTCCTATGTTTCTCCCGCCCCCATCCCTTGCAAATAATAAACGGTCCTTTATTCAATAATTTTGCACTTTGCAGTTTAATCTGTTGAAGAATCAATGTTTTCCTTGGAACAATGAATATGCCTATTCCAGTATTCCTCAAAATTCGCGCCACAATCATTAGTGTTTATGTAAGTGACATTAATTATGCTTCAAACGTTCTTGATTTTCTATTGTCATGATTGTTTGCTGATGACACCACTATACTTTCTCACACAAAGATATACATGATATAAATACAGTAAACAACGAATTGAGTGTCAAGCGAAGGTAGCAGTTAGCTTAAGGCAAATCAGTAATTGCTAGTAAAACAAATCACATACTTTTAAGTATACCTCACATGACGTTTTCCAGAATATCTGATGACTTAACCATTTTTTTGAATAATGCTATTATTGAAAAAGTAAAATGCACCAAACTGATTAGTGTCTTACATGGAAAAACCACATTGTGTACAGATACTCTATAAATGATCTACCAGTGGCGTAACTCTCTCTCAGTTTTTTTCGATGTTTGAGCCCGCCCTTGTCCTGTCTTGTTCTATATATGTGACCGTCCAGCCCAAAGCAGCAGTAAATGCCAGCTCTTGTCATTTTCACTTTTTTAATTATTGGCAAAGACCATGCTTTAAGGAATAAAATGACACCTTAGTGAACTTCACACGATTTCCAGAAGTCAAGTTGTGGTCCGTCAAAAGTTTTCAGGGAGTAAAACGTGTAACTGAGATAAACGCGTTCAAAGATAGGTAAGCCCTATACATTCTGTTGATCGTCTCAAGAATATGCCAATTTATTTCACATTTCCTATTATTTTCTTGAAATGAAACTTTGCTGGTATTTTGTAGTAAGCACTAGGATTGTGAATCTGTCAAAAAATCAATTTCGGCAAACATTGACCTTGACATGTAATTTCACCTGTAGCGCAAAATGAAGTTTCTGGCATTTACTGCTCATACGGGCTGGAAGGTCACATATTTGCTGTTGTTGTAATGTATTATTTTTAATGTGCAAGTTATTAAAGGCGAAGACTACCCTACAGGCTTCTCTGGCCTGTTAGTCCACTCCTCCATAAATTTTGCTTCCTATGTTTTATATGTTTACTTGTAAAATTGTATGGAAATACATTTTGATATGATATGAGTTGATTTAAAGTGCAAGTATTCCTCATTTTCAAATTACACATACTAGTGAACTTGCACACATCACCGTATAGAGCAAAACGTGCGCCTAACGTACTCAATCCCACGATTGTTCTGTCTTATACATTGATTATAGGTTAATAAATGCGCATTTCATACGCGAGTGAAATGAGACAAAATCAATGCACGCGCGGTCAATTTTGATCCGTCCAATTCACGAGGCCCGTAGGGGCCGAGTGCATTGGACTGCAATCAAAATTTAGCGCAAGTGCATTGATTTTGTCTCATTTTACGAGCATTATGTAATGCAAATTTATTAATCTAATTCATACACGACAGAAAAATTATATTGTATCTTTTGTGTAAAGAAACAGGCCTTTAATATGACTATCAAAATCCAAAACTCTCTAAACTAAACAAATAATCACCCGACAAAAACAATGAAACATTCATACGCACTAAACGCCCACCACGCAAACCGGAACGCAACAAGCGCAGTGCATTGTGAAAATCCACTGCACTCCGCGTACCTTATATTCTTGCGTCCTGATTGGTTAGGTGACACGCGCAGCACACGCGGAGTGTATGAATGTTCGTCACGTGTTCTTTTGTAGTACGTTTAGTAGATTCACAGTTGTGTCCATTATGTATACGTTTTATTCGTTATCCATACGTTCAGTGTGTGTGCACCTTTTTGTACATTATTCGTATGTTTAAGCTCTATTCGGTGATGTGTGATGGAGCCTTTAAGACAAATAACGACCATTTGTGGTTACACATATGACAAATCCGCTATTGGATAAATAAAAGTTCCGATTGACATACACATGACATAAGTAACTGGCTCCAAAAATGTTTATATTTTGGTAAAAATGACCGCCAAAAAACGTATTTTCATTGTAATGGGTTGAAAAAGCTTGTTCAATACTTTTTGTCCAATGTTATCATTGAAAATGACTTCAGAAGCTACATGTATAACAAATATGTATTGTTAAGAATTAGGTCATACCCGTTCAAAATTCAAAATTGCCGCCGAAATAACTTATTTTCATTGACAATTAAAGCAATACTATAAAGTGTTAAAAATGAAGCACCCCTGTCACCCATGACATCTGGTAGATATATATACCCTCCAAAGGATTTGTCTCAAAGATGCTTGCTTTTTCTGTTATGGCCATTTGTTGAATTAAATTCGGGATCCCGAATTTAATTCCAAATGTATTAGTATAGGAAAGCATGGTTGTGCTTTTTATCCATGTTTTGGTGGCAAAACATTTTTTCACGAAATGCACTTGAAAACGCTTTTAGATAGTCACATTTGTCCATTTTATGATGTTTTTACTATAAAACATTTTTGATCAAAATCTTATAGTATTGCTTTAACCAAAACTTAAAATGCATATCATCCCGTAATATCAACACAAATTAACATTCTAAGATACAACAAGATCATTGTTTTGTTCACTAACAATAATTCTAATATGCTTCAGAATAGCACTTAAGTGGTCAAGGGGGAGGGGGTCCATATGGTCCCAACATTTAGGTCACACGAAGTAATTTTACCATACCCTTCACTTGGTGGCAAAAAAATCAAATCGACCCACCCTTTCCCATGCTAATTAGCATAAATAAGCATTTTCGAGGGCGCTCTTCAAATTTATTTTGCCCATAAAATCGTAACCGAATAACTTTTTTCAAATTTTATTTCAGGAATGTATTTGTACTTACATACTGCAAATGTGAGCCAAATGTTATTGAAAAATTTCATTGGGAAGTGAGTTTTCCATTATTTGGCGGGAAACTTTTGACGCGACACGACAAAATCTGTTTTGGCCGCCATTTTGAAACAGTTCGTCTGATTTTCAAAATGTTTTCTTTCTTATAGTTCATTTGAGGTACTTTACCTGTGACCAGAGTTCTTTCGGGGTTGGGTCCTTAAGTGTTAAGAATGGTGCCAATACTGAGATACATAATTACCACCAAATAGGTTTGTATGCGCAAGAAAGAGTTGAAGCTAAAAGCACTAAATGATCAAAACTAACAATGGAAAGGGTTAAGAGGGTACCAACTGAAATATTTGTCCCTATTTCAGATTTGTTAACATATTTGAAATCTAAAATGACACCATTCTGAGATCTAGAATGACTGCAAAAAAGATGTTTATACGCAGAAACGGGTTAAAGCGACTTTAAAACAGCACCCCCAAAAAAGTGCAAAATACTATTTAAGAAACGACTCTGATGATAAAAACAGATATAATTATGCCAAAATAAGGTTGTAAACATGTTCAAACCCGAAAGTCCGCCCGTATTAGGATCTAAGATACATTATCCTGCGCAAAGTATATTATCCTGCGCAAAAAAATGGGTTAAATCGATTATAAATTAGCCACAAAACCACTGAATAATCAAGTTTATCAATATAGATGGTTTTGAGGGTCACAACAAACCATATCTTACAAAATTATGGAGTGAATATGTTTTTAATTCAAAATGGCGGCTGTGTTGTGGTCCAAAATGCTTCCAAAATGTAAATTTTGACTCAAAAATAGTCTATAATGAGTATTAAAACAGTGTTTAAAAGCTTTAAACATTAAAAATAATCTATACGGTTTGGTTTTAAAACAAACATATATATTCATGTTATGCCATTAACATGACTTAAATCCTAAATAACTCAAATAGAAAGGCTCAAAATGACCACGAAAATACTCACCAAACCTAAAAAAACAATCCTTATTTGGCAGTCATTTTGAGCCACATTTTAGATACCTTTAAGGTCATCTTCTGTTGATTATTCGAAATAAATATAGTTTTTTTAATGCCGTTTTATTCTCGGCGTATCCCATTCTTGAGCGAAAATATGTATCTTGTTACTGATTTTTATTTCGTGTTTGCTGCCATTTTGATTTTTAAACATATATTATACATATTGTTTGCTATGTTTATATTGGAACTCTCCGAGGTAATTTTGAGTGATTATATTCAAAAGTTGGTGTTTTAAAAAGAGCTGTACAAGCTGTACATCACGTAATATTTATATTTTGTTAAATTCTATTACAAAAATAGCACTTTTTTGAAGAACTAAAGTGTTCAAGTAGGTAAATGGAAACCGAATTCATCTTAATAGATCCAATGACTGTAAGTATCATTATTAAACCAATAGTTCCCGACATTTGCAATCACAATTAATAATTATAATAATATACATCATTTGAGTTGATATATTCATTTTTGTATTATTTTAAAGAACCAGCGTTCCCTCTTGAAATTTTGCCAAGTGATAAAATCAACAACTTAAAATCTTCAAGGATTCAGAATCAAAAATGATCCTAAAATTGTCCATGTAAACCGAATCAAAGCTTACACATGAATAGTAACCACTACAGTTACAAATTACAAATTGACGTAAAGCGAAGACAAAAAAGGAAATGCAAGTTTTTTGCTGATTGATAAAAACGACCTTCAAAGAAAACGCTTGCCTTAATGAGAATCAAGATACAACGCAACATATCTTGTTACTTGCTGTTAGAATTACATTATCTGTTTGCGCTGGGAACAGTGCCGAAACTTCCCAAGTGCCGTCTTACCAGCTGGGGATTGTATCAGATTCATCACTTGCTGGCGGTATTGTTCTAGTTTTCTGCACCGAATGAGGACTTGCTCATTAATGAATCATGTTAGTGATCAAACCATGCAGGGCATTACCTCTTAATTGTTCCCTATAACTTACCAACTATCACCACTACCTTTTTTATATAAAGCTCTCTGACGGAGTACATAGTTAAATCTAGGAATAGAGCAAGACAATTATTAAAGCGATGCCTCGTCAACTAAAGAGCAATTCAATCTAACTATCCTACAAATAATCAAAGGATTTTCACACCAACTTTCCTTATCAAACTGAATTCAGGGGGTACATAGGGAGTAAGAATAGATAAAATAATGTCCCTAGCTGTACAGATATACTGGATATGGAAGTGGGGGTTACAGCCAGACGCCTTGAGCAAGGCTATTAATGGCTTGATAAACTCATCTAAAGTCAAGATACAAAGATTATCGAGTCTGGTATTATCCAAATGTTATTATAATCTTAAGTATAATGTAGAAACACTTGTTATGAGCAGCACCTTCAAAGAAGCTGGTGAAACATTCCTTCAGGTGTTTTCGCTTCCTAATTATACAAAGTTTTTACCATCGTCCTGCGTCAAATCTTCGGAAAACATCCCGTGATGTCCTGAGAGCAAGGCCTGTGGGTTATTATTCCAGTCTACGACAATCTGTTCCATTTTCAACTGCACAACAAAGAAATTATATACAAAATGGGATGATAATCTTGCTTGGGGGGGGGGGGGGGTTATACGGTTGTTTTCACCAACAATTTGTTTAGATCAGGAAAATGAGATATTAGCACAAAATAAAACTACAGACTCTCTACTTTCTAACGCTTTTTATTTGATTTCAATCGGACATTCGGTTCCGAAGTTATGGCGATTTTAAGACAGGCAGTCAAAATTTCCTGGACGTTTTTCCTATACATTTGTATATAGAAGACATTCACCCTGTGATTTGTAGGATTTTCATTAACATTAGATGTTAATAAAATAATTACATTTTCCTATAAAATAAATCAATTATTTTATCAAGATAATGCATTGTGAATTATATGCAACTAAAATTTCGGAGGTAAGGTGGTTTCAGACTAGCTTGTCGTGCTGTCGCACGACGTTGCGGCACACGACAAACATTTGCAATGTTGAGTTGTCGCACTGTAGCACGACACATTTGCATATTGCCGCAATGGTCTGTCGCAAGAAAAGTTGAATTTATTCCAACTCAAAATACAGTGTCGTTGCGACCATCACGACAGGGTAATCGATATATTGGCTTGTCGTGCTTGCCGCAAACATTTCCTGATGCGACAAGGTCGAGTTTGCGCACTTTAAATTTTTGCCTGTCGTATGGTCGTGCGACAGCACGACAGGCTAGTCTGAAACCAGCTTTATCGTTTTTTTATGTATTTCTTCATTTTATCTCACCCTGCTATATTTAAACATGCTAAAAAATCTGTAACTCCGCTAAATTAAATCCGATTTTTACCACAATGGGCTTAAAATGTGCGTCAATTTGTTATCTTTCATAGTGTTATAGTTACTTATGAATTTGAGTATCATATTTAATATTTTTGTCAAGTTTTAATTTTTTGCCAATGTTTAAAGGCCTATATCTCCAAAGTCAAAAAACCGCAAACATGCGATACGAAAACAAACGTAACTAAAAAACGAAATATAGTATCAAAAAGATTATTAAGCATAAATTAGCGAAGAAAACCCCGAGGCCGGATTTAAAAATTTCGTTTCCAAATTTGAATTATGGTCCCAAATTACCTGATTGGTCAGTTCCTGGTTACCATGGCAACCAAATTGAAAATCCGGATTCATGGTTTTCTCCGTATTGTTATTATACACCACATCCCAAAATATGGTGAACATGCAAGATTTTGTTTTCTAGTTACGTTTGTTCTTTAATGTTTACCCAATCAGAGGCCTAGCGTCGTTACCATGCCAACCAGTTCAAAACAAAACCTATTTTTGGAAACCTCTTAACCTAAGCTTCAATATGATATATAATACTCTTGGGTAAACACGCACTAACATCATGATCCGAAGGTCCCCCCCCCATAAGACTTTGATGGACTCCTCATAACCAAAAGCAGGACCCTTCATCATGAAACACAGCTATATAACTCGTCATGTGAATGCAAAAGCTGCCTTTTGTCATACATTTGTATTGCACACTTTATAATCTTCAATCTTAGGTCAGTGGTTCTTGAAATGGGTCTTAAGAACCACTGACATATGACTGGGAGGTTTTGAAGAATTTTTCACATTAGAGTTACAAGGCAAAAAATAAATATAAGCCATTGCAGATACGACTTTCTTGCAATCGCATGACGAACTGTAGTTTGAAACGTATCTATTGTGTACTTTTCAAATGTCTACAGGTTGACAATACGTTAGTTGGCAAGAGTAAGCAGTGTTTCATGAATTATGTGATGGCTCACCCCGAAAGGGGGACTTTGCAGATTATATCAATTGTGATTTTATCATTTCATCTGTTAAGGCATTTACGTTACGCTAGCCGTGCACCCTAACCTCGAGGTGCTCAAAGCTCGATATTAATAAGGGGATCTTCGGATCCAAGGAAATTCAACTGCACAACAAAGAAATTGCATTAAAGGGGCAAAAAAATAGGATGATAATCTTGCTTAAGACTTTGATGGACTCCTCATTCATAGTGCTCAAAGAAAGTAGATTCGAAAGAGCCATAAAGGCAATCAAGTATGTAAATAATTATTCTTAGAGGTTGTTATTTCGCCTCATTTTGTATTAAGTCTATGTCCTAAATTGTATGTTTACATTGTTCATTGACGCTAATTTCCGTAAACAGTTTATGCGATTTGAGGCAGACGAAACACAAATCCAGAAAACTAGATCACAGATGATGAGTCAACCGTATCGGTATCATTTTATGGTATGCTTTCACTTGCTTTCTTGTAATAAAGTAAACGAATGATATGACCAATTGTTAAAGCAAAGATGTCTTGCGGACTTGCACGAAATGAAAGCGACTACAACAATCATTGTTTCTCTACATTGCGCTATTTTACACTTACACTGTTATATCTTGGAAAACGTTTTTTTATTCAAAATCCCAAAATGACTTAATCTTTATCTTCCTGGGGGAAGGGGGGGGGGGGGTGATTTTGAAACAAGTCTCTTCTTTCCATTTATTTCAAGATTATGAAAATTGGTCATCGAATAATATAATTATGAAATCACAACATTGCGATTTATGGCAAAAATTGTGTGTTAGAGAATCCTTAAGGGGTACACGGCATAAAAATGGGTAATAAGACACTTATTATCATAACTACGCTTAGTTTCATTGAATACAGACAAGTTATAAACCAAAATGTTTGCTAATATTTGCTTTCCAAATAAACACGGTTACTCATAATGTTGGAATAAAAATATTTTTACCACTTTTTATATAAGGTCAATTTATGAGGAAAATATCCGCAAACTTATGTTGCTTTTTTGATTTTTCAGATTTGATAGGTAATCTTGTTGGAGGTGAAATGGAAATCCGAATGTGATCAATTTTCTTATGTACTGGTAAGGGGGCAACAAAACAAATGGGTCTAAAAGTTGATTTTTAGGTCAAATTTGATCTGGCCCCGCCTTATTCAAGGTCACGTCTCTACTCAGGTTGAGTGGTCATATTGTAATAGAGTATATAAACGACATTTCTTTACAAAGAGTTGCTTTTAATAAGTTTCTAGGTACGTGTCATAATTGACGAAAATAATGCGACGAATCTAAGACTATCTCAAGAAATGTAGGTGTGCTTACTAAACTTAAGCATTATGTACCAGAAAACATTTTATTTTACATTCATTATATTATACATTGACATTACCATACATTAATTATGGTATTCTTATTTGGGGTAATACATGTAAAAGTTATTTAGATAAAGTCATTAAGTTACAAAAATGGGCTATCAGAACAATATAATGTGCACATTATAAATGTCATACAGCGCCTTTGTTTCAAAAACACAATGTACTAAAAATTGCGATACTTTTAAACTAGAACTAGGTAGTTTAAGAACAGACACCAAACAAAGCGTCTCCCAAGCGTTTTTTCAAAATACATTATCATAAATAACCAAGTCCATAAATATCAAATAAGACATTCATCAAAATTTATCATTAACAAAACAAAGAAAATGTTTTCAGACCGTGCAGTTTGTACAACGGGGCTGAGCTTATGGAATACATTAGATTCAAATATAAAGCAATGTAATTTTAAAAATATGTATAAATCCAATCTTATTGCTGGTTACAACTGAGTTTGTTTGCTTTTGGCATGCCTAACTCTGTGCTTTGTTTGGTTTTTGTATGTGTTTTTGTCCCCTTTTGCTTTTGATTGCAGGGGGTGGTCCCTTTGGGCCTTTTGGCCTTTTGACTAATTCCACAATATCATTGTCTCGATTGATATTGTGATTAAAATTGATTGATTGATTGATTGATTGATTGATAGCTCGAATATGACAAAGACAGACTTAATTTGCTTCCACGTGTTTCAAATATATATGTTAAATTCTACTCATATTCCAGCTTACCATAAAGTGGGCTGGTTAAACCTAGGCTAATTTTGGCAGAGTTAAACATTAGTATGAACATCTGAGATATTAAATGATTTATTTTTCAACCACAGAAGACAATGATAAGCGAAAAATAAGTTTGCATTAAATATTATTATAACACTTGACAAACATAGATAGACCCCTTAACTTTTTCAAGTGTTTAATTCAGTATAGTTCTACTTATCTAGGTTTAAGAGCATCATCTTTTAATTTTAAAGCAGAAGAAAATTGTATACTATATTTCATTTATTTTAATTTTTTTGTATGGCGATTTTTCCATTAATATCAAATCATTCATGACATTGGTCACGGTGTTATTGAACCAATCAGAGCACATTCAATCTTAACAAATTCTAAGTGATATTTGAAGTTCATCTTCAAGTGCATCCGGTCTAAATTTCCAAATTAAAGAATATGCCTTCATGGTACTTTAAAATTCCTTTAATCTGCTACTGTACTTCTGGTGAAACCATTGGGTAGTTGAGGATACGATTTTTACAAGTAGATATCCAAATATACGGTATATTGTTAAAGAAATAAGCAATAATACTTTAAATCACAAGTCTTAATTAACCGAAACAAAAAAATAGGAAGACCAAGAAGTTTTAGAACTCAAGTAAGAGCTTGGTCACAATAATCGTACAGACAGCTTACGAGCAGTATTTAGTCCGTTCAAAAGGACCACGAGTAGTGAGTAAAGCGAGCGTCGCGTGGTCCGATTAGATGTACTAAAACTGCTCGTAAGCTGTTCGTATTATTATTGTGACCAAGCTATAAGTTAATTATTTACTTGCCAAATAAAAGCAAAGACGCAACAGTGTCGAATTAAGAAGATGCAACAAGCCGCTTAATATCAGCCGAAAGGATGCTTCCCCTAATCATGTGATATTTTAGCCACTAATATTCAATGTTTACAAAGATACATCACCAATGGATGGTAAATATTTAAAGGTCAATAAACCAGACCTGTAAAAAATCTTTAGAATCTGTGCCATATTTTTTGGAATGAGATATCCTTTTTACACAAACACAGAAATGTTATGAAAATTAATAGTAAAATCAATTACATTATTATACGGTTTTTTTTTCAAAATTGTACTCTGATTTCTCCAAACAAAAGTTCAAAGTTTGAAGCCACAATATTGAGGCATAATGTATTATTAATTTGTCTCACTGAGTGATTGCAACTTTAAGGAGATATCTAATTTGTTAAATTTAAAAAAAATAGCAGTTGTTTGAAGAGTTAACGTGTTCAAGTATCTAAATGGAAATCGAAAACTAATTCAGTTTAATGTATCCCATGGCTGTATGTATCATTATTAAACGAATGGTTCCCGACATTTGCCATCAAATTATAATCATAATTATAATTTATACACATCATTTTATGTTTATAGAGTCATTTTTGTATTACATTAAAGAACCAGTGTTTTCTTGAACTTTTACCAAGTGATAAAATCCAAAATGATTCTAAAATTGTCTATGTAAACTAAATCAAAGCTTACACATGAATAGTAACCACTACAGTTGATAAGCTTCTAAATTACAAATTGACGTAAAACGAAGACAAAAAGGGAAATGCAAGGTTTTTGCTGATTGATAAAAGCGACCTTCAACTGAAACGCTTGCCTTAATGAGTATCAAGATACAACGCAGCATATCTTGTTACTTGCTGTTAGAATTATATTATCTGTTTGCACTGGGAACAGTGCCGAAACTTCCCAAGTGCCGTCTTACCAGCTGGGTATTGTATCAGATTCATCACTTGCTGGCGGTATTGTTCTAGTTATGTGCACTGAATGAGGACTCGCTCATTAATGAATCATGTTAGTGATTATTTCGTATAAAGCATGTCATAAGGGATAGCACTATTATCCTGTAGCATGCTGCTTGCATGTTCTGCCCATAAAAATGTTTAAGGTTAGGCGCTACAATGCTGTATTTGAAGAACAAAAATCCAAGGATCAAAAGGTTCCAAACCCTGATGGTTCTTTAAAAAAAATGTATTTGCAAAAATTCCAGAAGTTTTTGTAACTACTGAACTGGCCTTATGATTCATTTCTGATTATTGTAAAAAGTAACGTTAAAGAAGGTTATTATTAGATATGTTATGAGACACCTTGAGTGTTATTATTAACCTTTCTCGTAAACGTTCATGTAAAACATTTATCTGTCCGTTTGAATATTTGTGAAGTTTGTTTGTAGTGAAAGTTGCAATTGACCAGCTACATTTAAAGCATTTCAAAATGATAAAACGGTTGTGGGCAAATGACGTTTTTTCCCCGGTTTTTTGACATATGACCATAGACATTAAAACGTCTAGATAAAAATCCAATAATGAATTTCATGCAACATGTCCACAACTTCTGCTTCTGACCTAAAACCAAAATTGTGTATCCACCATTAAACCATGCAGGGCATTACCTCTGAAATTGTTCCCTATAACTTATCAACTATCACGTTTAGAAAGCTCACTGACGGAGTTCAAAGTTAAATCTAGAACTAGATAGGTCCCTAGATTAATATTCAGTAGATCGGATGTTACAAGGGATTATATAGGTTGAACGGGAACTTC
>JXSR01S073771.1:23450-36397 GCA_000969725.1 Ophiothrix spiculata | reverse complement strand
TGATTATTTGAAAAAATATAGTTTTTAGTGTTGTTTTTAATGTCAACGTAATTCGGTATCGATTTTTAAGTCATATTTTGCGCCATTTTTTTCAAACATATACAGTACATAATTTATACTAAAATGTTTACGTTGTAACCCTCCCGGATTTTCGAGTGATTATGTTAAATATCTTAAATTTTTAATGTTGTTATTAAGTTGCTATACAACCAATTTCAACGGCTAAAAATGGCATTTTACGGCCATTTTGGTCCTCAGAATAGCCGCCGTTTTGGATTTGAGACATGTAAACAACCTAATTCTCTTGCAACCCACAGCCATTTTTCATTGATAATTCTTAATTTGTGGTGTTTACAAAGCTGTTTTAAAGTTGCTTCAACTCATTTTTTCATATAAAAATGTCTTTTAGCGGCCATTTTGGATCCTTACATGGACACCATTTTGGATTTCAAACATTTCAATAACTTAATTTGGGGACAAACGCTGCTCTTGTGACTCTCAAACCAATTTTCAATCTACTATTTTGATCATTTGGTAGCTTCAACCCTTTTTTGCACTGACACACAAAATTATTTTGGCGGCCATTTTGGATCTCAGCACGGGCGCCATCTTTAATTTAAAACAGTAAAACAACATAATTAGGGGTTAAATGATGTTGTTACAATCCTTAATGTTATATTCTGAGGATTATTTATGATTTTAGGAATTTTTAAGGTTGTTTTGGTGAATTTAAATGGAAATAAGCTATTTTGGAGGCCATTTTGAATTTGGAAGATAAATTTGAACTTCTTTCAAACCAAATGTATTTGCTATAGCTTCAGCAATAATTTTCAATAATAAATTTGAGCATAAATGTGCTTTACAAGTGGTTTCTAAGCAATTAAATTGAAAATATTGTATTTTGCTGGCCATTTTTTAAACCCCAAAATAGCTCAAATGTTTTGGAGCCATTTTTCTTCCAAAACTGTATCGTCGGCTGAAAAACTGTGCAAAAAATGGAAGAATTGTCATCGGATGATCTGTGTAAAGACTTTGACCATAAGGGCCCAGCTAAACATGCTATATAGAATTTTAATACCACAACATTATTATTTTTTGAGTTGTTAACAATGTAAGGAGCTGTAAGGTACCTTTGTCAGAAACGCATTTATTCAAAATTCAACGAAAGAGTTGTTCGTTCCGTGTAATTCTAATGTTCTTTCTACCTATAGCAAGTAGAATCAGTCTCGAAATTTAATCAGATTTGTTGCAATTTTTCATAAATAACATTTGTATACCCTGGAGAAAATCGAGTACAATTCTAGTAAAAGATTGGAATGTGCACATTTGGAACACGCGTACTCGAACATTTGTACTAGAATTGTCATGTAGTGTACTCAAATGATCTTGTACTCGAATTATTGTACTCTATTTGTACTAGAATTTTACTCGATTTCTACCAGGGTATCTACAAGTATATGCAAATTAGGGATGCCTGTTGGGGGTACCTCAATACAACATAATGCAATACAGTTCTGTTTCGTATGGGCAGGAGGACACATACACACTCTTCAGTTGCTTAGTGGAGAATGCTTCAAAAGGACCCTGGAGAAAATCGAGTACAATTCCAGTACAAGATTGGAATGTGCACATTTGGAACATCATTCGAGTACACTTTAAGTATAATTCTAGTACAAAAATGTGTACTACATGTAGAATTGTACTCGATTTCAACCAGGGTAATGACTGCAGCCTATCATAAATTGGAAAGCTACTTGAAATTGCATAATACGTACGTGTCTCTTTATGTACTTGCACTCACAAGTTTTTCTTCTATTTTAAGAGATGACAGAAGTGATTAGTATATAATAACATACGTATTTCTCATCAGTCAAGCAAATATTCCACCTTTTGCTAATTGTTAAATACGGTTTACTTCTACATGTTCTAGCAATATTGACATTGAAGGTGTAGGTTCCTATCTTAGCATGTGTGTAATTTACTTTTAAATGATTGACCTTGACCTCTGAAATGCATATTGTGAAATATTAACCTCTGCTTGCTTCTTGTTTCTCTTGGAAGGCAAAAGAAGGTATGCAACCCTGGGGATGAGGCTGTTATGAAAATACAAAAGAAATAGAAAATAGGTATACCGAGATTCGGAGGTGAAATTTTGATTTGAAAAATATGGGCTTTGATATGGTATCAAAAAATATGCTACTTCCGGTTGAGCCCAGGGGGATGAGAATGTGATCGGAACCTACACCTTTAATGAGATAAAATCATAGTTCACTTATAAAATGCTATTTGAACCACGTTCAGATAGAACTTGTGAGAACATACTCAATTTATGGATCCATCAACATAAATTTATAGAATTTATATATTATATCTGCGATGTCGCTGGATTTGATCTCGTGGTACGGGTCTCTTCAGTTCTTCTCTGAGGCGTTGCCAAAATAACCTCTGCCCGTATTCATCAGCAGGCCATTTTAAACACAGTGACTTACAGAATAATTGTCGTAACAATAAAGTTAGTCGCCTATTTGGAATTTCTTCCAAAATAACAAAGATTAGTACATTGTGATTTTCTTCTAGAACTCTATGATGGGCCATGTTCAGCTGAAAGTAGCACCAGTTGTCTTCGACAAATCGAGGCGTGAGGATAACCAGAATTTTACGACTACGTCGAATGTGCAGTGATAGCTCATTGAAAATTAATCGTCCAGCACGAATGTCCCTGTTCTTAAGACAAAGTCTGAATGGTTCCTGGTGATATTCTTCAATATTGGCCAGAAGTTGTTCATCTACCCAATCTTCGTCTTGATTATGATAGATAACATAAGCATCATAACGAGGGACACCATCTTCATCTTCAAAATCATCTTCTTTAGCGTCATCATCATTAATGAGATAATTCCGATATGCACGTCTCTTGAAAAGCAAAAAGAGTTTATATCGGATATGCCAGCGATAGCGCACGAGTAAAAGCAATACAGCAATTGAGAGAAGACCGCTTGCCACACCTACAGAGATATACATCAGTAATGGTTTCTCACAATTTAGACTTATCTCCGTAATACTCACTCCTTTACTTGACTCTGGTCCTGCACATTCATATCTGTTGGATGTAGAGAAATTATTCCACAAATAAGCCACATCATTTGAAACAATCCACTTCTGCAATCCTTGTACACCACAATCACATCTGAAGACATTGTCATGTAGGTCAAACTTCTGCAAAGGATTATTAAACAAAAATGACTCTGCGACTTCTGTAATCGAGTTTCCACTAAGAAGCAGAACCTCAATATGAGATAGTCGATTTAGAAAGCTTGCAGATTTTAGAATGTTGTTCCTTAAATCCAAATAAGAAACATTGGTTAACAGCCACGCGTCTTCTTCAGAAATAACCGATATTTCATTAAAACTCAGGTCCAGAGTTCTTATTTGTGGAATGTTGAAAATTGCCAATATTTTGATATCTGCGATGGGATGAAACTGACCACCACCAGGAAATATCAGGACCATTATTCTAGAGAGGTACAATTCCTCTAATTTGGGCGCATGTATTTGTTGCTCAAGAAAATATTGAATTTTGCCATTTGAAGACTGTAAAGAAACTAGTTCGGGGAACCAGATATCGACACGGACAGTCCAAGGAAGATTATCTAAATTCAGTTCTACCAAGGCAGAGTGATCCCCGGACATATTATCTAAAAGTATACCAATTGAGGGGTTGTTCGATATATCAAGCACTCTGAGTGTTGGTATAGCGCGAAATATCAACCAAATACTTTCTTCTTTAAACTTGATATTGTTATTTGAAAGATCCAATACTTGGATCTGATACAAACTTATTGTTGCTAACATGTCATACAATATAACATCATCAATATAAACATAATTCAGAATGAGATCTGTTAAATTTGGTAATCCTTCAAAGGTGATCCTTGGGGAAATCCAACTGACTTCAGAAGCGTCATGGATATACTGACCACTAATCACAAGTTTTTTCAGTTGAGGAAACCATCGGAAAGGAGAATCTTGTATCTGAAAATGTGTCACGGGCGGGACAATATTGTTATATACGATTTCAAGCTCTTGTAAAGTTTCCTTCCATTCCGGTAGCATTTGAAAAGTTGTTGAATTTATTATATAAAAAGGAGGAGTTATCTTCAACATGTTCAAAGTCTGAAGCGGTGTGTTAAGTGAATTCAGAGTACTTATAAATTCATTCCATGTTATACTGAGGTCTCCCCAGTTGAGATATGTTAGTGAAGCTAATGAGCTAAAATCAGTAGCTTCAGAACACTGTTCCCAGTCCCTCATATGAACTAGTCTTAAGTGTTGCAAATTGTATAATCCAGTTAATAAATTTTGGTTAACATTTTCACATGCTGCAAGATAAACTTCAAGGAGCTGTAATGACTGGAGGTTGATGAAAGGAACATCCGTTGTCATATTGAATATAGTGATCGACAAAACTTGCAAGGACTGATTGAGGCCAGCAAACGTAGTTGGAGAAACAGTGAGAGTGGAACCAACTAGTGATAATGTAGCCAGATGCAGACCTTCAAAAATTGATGCAGATACTTTAGCGAGTATATTAAAAGATACGTCAAGTGTTTCCAATTTAGCCAAACCATCGAACACTCGTGCGCTCAGTGTCGACAGTCCCTTACCATTACATTGACCACTCAAATTCAAATTCTTTAAAATCTGGAGATTGCTAAATGCACCATCATGTAATCCTAGAAGCAGGTTCCGCGATAAATCCAAAGTTTGCAATCGAGTAAGACTTCTAAATGTTTCATTACTTAAGGAAGAAATTAGATTGGATGATAGATCCAAACGCTGCAACATTGTAAATCCAGAGAATGCACCTGTGGTAATAACAGACAGCTTATTGTTGCTCATATCCAATGAGTGTTGTGATTCTTTGTGACGAAGTTGTGGAACACAAAGTAACTCGCGCCAGCTGCAGTCTGTATTGGTGTGGTTCCATATTTTACATGCGACGCTGTCCTTTGGAAAATCACATTTTGGTATACCTGCATCAACATACACATTGAAAAATAAAATTTCACAGAGTAATATTATTGTGAGCCGATGACCGGAGACGTATGATATACCCATGTTGATGTGGCAGTCACTTGATTGCATCTTTTTACGATTTCACTGATTCTGTTTTTAGTGCATATAAAGAAGTTGATGCGGGAGTTGATGCACAAAGAATGTCTGGGAAATTATGTCATCGATTTGAAAAGTCATATTCAAATTACCTCTTATATATGACTGAAATTGAAAATTGGTCTACCGTTGGTACATGTAGATACTTCGACTTTCTGCACCTTTAATCTTCACATTAGTATAGCAAGCGACAACATCTTTTTAAAAAGCTGTACAAGTACTTTCGTACTTCCGGGCACAATTCTTCCTTGATGTTTAGAATTGTGCTGAGCGTTTAAACTTGGAGTGTCGAGATTGAATCGGGAAGATCTGAGTAGTAGTAGTTCTGTAAACTGTAAACGTCAATAAAACCTTATCAACACCCGATTAAGAAACCGAAAACAATTTAAGTAAATATCATATGATTAAGTGGCATTATCGTTTCATCTGTTTATTTCTCCGTTTACTTCCTTATTGCTTTCAGTTACTTTATATTAGCCTATATATGAAAATAAACTGTATTTCATCGTACTGTTAGTCTTTATTTTAAAAAAACGAGAGAGTGTACATCATCCTATCTTTTGTAGCTGGAAGACGTCTCGCGTAATTTTGAATGACTAATGAAACTTTGGATGTGAACGACAGGATGACATGAGGTGTGCAATACATATCATTGTAAAGTTTGGGCAAGGCCTGAGTAAATTGTTGGCGATAGAATCCCACGTATCGTAACTTGTAGGCATGTAGGAACACCACAGTTTTGATTGCGGTACAGACTTGATAACAATATCAACGTTTAAACTTCGTATAAGATAAAATAGCAACAGTTCAAGCAGTTGTAAAAAATGCAACATAATTAATGAAACACTATATAGAGAAGAAACGGTGAAGTGCAACTGTATGAATCCCGGGGGGGGGGGGGGGGTCTCACATTAGGTTGATATACGGGTATGTGCCACGGTTTGGGGTATAATTTCGCCATTTTAGGTATATCGATGGGTGAGTTTTTGTTACAGACCTAATGGTTATTAATAAGAATCCAGACATTTTTGACCGAGTTTCTTGTAGAACAAATGAAAAGGTTTAGAAAGGGTTCTGTAGCCTTATAATAATTGTTCCCCTCAGCTTCAAGTCAAGAACCTTCTTTGAACAAAAACTAGAGAATCCTCAACAAGTGTTGGTGAAACAGTAAAAATGAATTAGGCAACTTTCAGCGTGGGTGCTTTAAAGTATTTATGTCTTCCCTTCCCTACATTTGCAGATTATGTGAAGACAGAAAATAGGTCTTGGTGGCCTACTTAAATTTTGAAAGGCTCTACAAAGAATTATCAAAACTTTTCAATAACCTTTGAGACGAAAGGGTGCTCCCCACGGGACAAGAAAGGTTTGTATTTGAAACCATAAACCTTTTTTTCTAAGAGTAATATGGTACAGGAGTATATTTGGCTTATAAGATTTTTAGTTGAGAAATGCTTCAGGATCATTGATCTGTTCTGGACCTATATTTTATTAGCTACTGGTTGAAAAGAAGACGTAAACAGTCTTTTTAAAGTTCACCTTTAAAATATTTTGGGTAAAACATGAGTCACGTAAGACTAATCGGTTCTTTGATCCAATAAGGTCAAATAACGGAAGTGAATGCGTAATTTCATGTGTGATATTATGTTAAAATTTACAGTGTACCAGCCCGGTTTGTTTGCTCGTCCCAGCACGGCTAATATTTTTTTGTCACAATAAATTATTATTTTTTCCTGAATGCAATAGATTGAATTTTCTTAAATAAATCATTTTTTATGAAATACATTTTTAATGTTTTATAGACATTTAGTGAAAAGGATCATTATTTTCAATTATTTTGTAATCATGGCATATAGTACCATGTCTGTTCTAGTCATGCACCATATCGAACCTGAGACAAATATAACTCGAACATCGGTCAAAATTCACAGACCACGTGCCGTGGTAAGTGACGTCATATTTGGTTCTACTTTTCGTTTTACGATGCTCACTGTGTTTTTGGGATATTCAACGCGTAAATACTAGTATGATGATATGATGACCGACATCCTTTTCCTTTCGTATGTCTAACTGAACTGCATTTCCTTCGTTTTATTTACTTCTTTATTTTCAAAATTTCATGAATGTGAGGTTTAATATGTTATCTAGCAGATTTTATCAGCAAATAGACATGTAGTTTGGTAAAACAACGAGCACGTAGACGAATGTGACCCCATGATTTTAGAGGCTTATATTGACGATTTTTGTTCAAAATTTAATAAAATGTACAAAAATTCTAAATATTTGTATCCACATCTTTATTTTCTATCTGCATTAAAGGAGCTTGGTCCGATTTTCCAAAATTAAGTTTTCAATGTCACATTAAAGATGACCACTTAAGAGGTTTAAGTTTCAAATTTCAGCTGAATCGGTCAAACCATTTTGATTTTATGGGCAGTTTTATATTTCAGAGCTGCCTATACGTTACTGTATAAAATTAGTTGTGGTTACCAAATTTTCATATGAATAAGTCAGCTGTGAAATTTAACATGGGTTATGAGAAAAATATGAGCAATATTTTGGTACCAAAATCTCAAAAAAATTGAAAAAAAGTTGAAGCAATCGGACCATGCTCCTTTAACCCCTTTGTAATTAATATAGGAAAGTCCAACCTTATCCGACAGGTCACGTCAAGAATAAAATTCTCGCGACTAAGTTTGTCTTATATTTTTCGAGATCGGAAAATAAAATTGCTCATTATAAGCTCATCTGCATATAACCTTAGCCCTGGCTATTTACTTTTGTCCACGCATATTGATATTACAATGTATTGATATATGATAATCAATGTTAAGTATTTTTTCCAAGGGACTTTTATTTAGAAAACAAGGCAAGGTTTGCGTTGTCATGGTTATATAGAATAAGTATACAGTGTCTTGTAATTGATACTATTATAATTGTATCCGGACTGTTATTGGTCTTTCCTGTTACTAGGTGTCAGAACGAGATGAATTTTATTCTTCTTTTCATAATGGCTGATACGTGTCAATTCACTTCGTATTATTTGGTCATTCTCTTTACAGCTAATTTTAAAATAGTAGCGTCTTATATTTTTAAGGCTGTTACACTGAGCTGTAATATGGTGCACGTGGATGCTGTAAACGGGAAATCAACATTAGCGTCACATGTGTTTTATCATAGTTGTGATTCGTGGTGATATGGGCGTGATGAGCGAATGGTTTTTTGGTAGTGGGTCGCTAAACTAACGCAAAATGCAATGCCTTTTACGATCATTCACTTTGATGCGGTGCACGGTATTTTTGCAACACGCTGAATGTCATGAAGATATATTTCAACAATATGTATTTAGGCCTATATTACTTTCATGTCATTTACAAACATGCGTTATTTCGCAAATTTTGTCAAATACGGTAACTTTAGTTACTCTTTTGTCAAGGTCCCTCTATTTTAGCCAAAGTTTGACATGATAGTACAAGAAGGAACCCTCTCAAATTTTTAGTTTTTGTAGGCTTCGACCTGCAATCATTTTCTTGAACTTCTTTGCTGAGTGTTCACTACGAAATAATATTTAAAAAAAGTACTTACAAAAAATGGCAGATAGATTTCAAAATTTCATCACTAGTTTTTTAGAATAGGTCCCATTCAACAAAAAAATGTTCTAAAATGTTTTCCGATGTTCATAGATTATAAAAATGATTTAAAAGTTAAGAGTAAATTAATCCCTTTTCAGTAAATGAACTAATTACCGTGAATGAATTACGACCTTTCCCGAGCTGAATTATATTGAGCGAGTTATCTCACTTCATGCTCCTTTAATAGGCATTTAGGGTATATATCTCTTGTATTTCATCAGTGTCGCATGAAGTGGTTCGTTTTGCAGATGGAAAACCGTCTTGAAACAGCCTTAACTGAGTTGTCATTATAGTCTTAACTGTTTATATGTACATAATAAGAAATCGCATTGGCTGAGTTATACATTTTTATTTCAATAAACACGATAAAATATACATTATACAACATGTAGAAAATCAATTAAAATCATCATGGCATAATCTTTTCAACCCTTTTCACAACGTGACCTTTTTTTAATGCATTAAGGTGAGTTTAACAGTTTGGAAAAATTAACTCTCTACACTGTATCAAAACACTGGTTAAAAGCCGGTTGCGAAACATTTCACCCGACATGATTGATTATACATTTTATCCAATAGTGGGTACATTTCAACCACTGTTGGTAAATTTATGATCATTGGTTAAAATATGGTTTACAACCATTGAGCTGTCCACCTGGTATAGCCACCATTTGGAATAAAGAATATATTTTAACCAATTTTGAACATATTTTAACCAACTTTGGTAAACCAATAATTAGTGTTCAGGTGATCATCCCAATGGATGGTTAATATATTTTACCTAATGTTGGTCGGCTTTTAACCAATGTTGGTAAAATTTGCTTCAATTTTACCAACATTGGTTAAAATGTAATCAATATTGATATAAAATTGGATGCATTGAGCATAATGCAAAAAAGATATTGGATGAGGTATGAGCATGGACAAAATATCGTGCGAGACGCGAAGCGTCGAAATCGATATTTCTAAAACTCGTAGCGAGACCAATATCTTTGAGTATCATGCGAAAAAATCCATTCAATATTAATAATATTATCTTTATATTTGTTTCAAAATCTGAAATTCTGCATTCTGTCCGCTATTTCTGTCCGATTTTCTTGTAAATCGGACAGAGGGTAAAAGAAGGGTAAACATGGAAATAAGTTTTTAATCTTGCCGGAAAATGAAAACTAAAAACCAACAATGAAGTGCAAAATAAAAAAAAAAACCTACTTTTGAATACCCCACACGGAAAATCCCTGTTACAGGATGTCCAAGAAAAAACTTACAATCTTTGCGTATAATTTTTGTGGATTTAACGGATAGTCAGAAACTATGTTAAGGTTGCATTTTATAGCCCATGAATTGAACTTTCAGATACCGTTTGTTTCTTTTCAATCGGTAGTACAACAAAAGTTATGTTTGATCAAATATTTGGGTGGATTTTTGTCTGGTCCAATTTCATGATTATTGTTCATAAAGTAGGGGTGTTTCTGAATGGAGTAAAAATGGGTGACCTCGGAAAATTTATCATATCTGCCCAGTTTTTACATCAAATTTGTTAATTTTTTCAGTACAGATAAAAAAAACAGCATGCATATAATAAATTAGTAAATATTATTACGGTTGAGTGAGCAGATCAATGAAAACACTCATTTAAAACTTCATTCAAGGGGAACTTACAAAATCGTGAAATTGTGGCAGAAAGATTACACCCACATATTTTACAAAGCATAACTTTTGTTGTTCACTGCTGATTGAAATGAAATAAACGATATCTAAAAGTTCAATTCATGGGTTATAACACACAATCTTTACATACTTTCTAACTATCCGTTAAACCCAAGAAAAGTATACGCAAAGATTGTAAGGTTTATTCTGGGACACCATGTATATAGCTCCTTAGAAAATACGCTTATGGAATTATACAATACCATGTTATTGTGTCTGCTCAAGAATAAATGAATACTCAACAACAACAACAACGATGTTTTAAGGTGATGATAAAACCTCTATAAAACGCTGTTACAAACAACCTAATTCAATAAAAATATATAATCTTTTATCTTTAAAAAGTGGCATATTTACATCACGAATATATACATTTTGCAAAAACAATATGAAGAAGGCGACATGTTCTGGAAAGAAGAGAGTTAATTGGGATTTAATTTAATCCCGAAGGCACATCAGCCGCTTGGTTGCCAAGGTGATTTGGTATAATTGAAAGCAATAAGAGTATGTTTGCTCTTGGTTTTCTATAAAAATGAATAACCTTATTTTCAATGTAAATTAGAAAATGTTTCAAGTACAAATGATAATCTCTAGAAAAGCGGAGGCTCTGTATAGTTGAATTCTTTCCTTTTTGGATCAAAAATATTTTGCGTAATTGAGTTGACAGTCTGATATCAGGTGGTAATAAATAATTCTTCGTTGACTCCTTGTCTATATCTGGAGGGATCGAGTTTTTAACGTCCACCTATCATGCTTATCGGCAAAAGTTAGGCATTTTCCCACTGATAATGACTATTTTACTGAAAAGTGTGTACATTTCGACATGCATCCATGCTCCATCATCAGACCATCAACTAAACTCCCCAGCTGGTGTGTGCCATCCATATTTCTTGTGTGTGTCAACAATATTACGATAACTATCCATAGCCTCTTCCTTATTAAAAGGCACATCACCAAAAATGCGAAATTTCTTCCCCTTGGACAGGCGCGCATGGCCCGCAACAAGAGTAGCACCAAGTTGCATAACGACAGCCTCAATTGTATACGCACTAGACCAGCCACCAGGCGTCAAAAGTTCCATGCAAATCGCACCACCATCCATGACATAACCATTTTCAATTTTTGGACTAACCACACGTACAAAAGGAGGATTAAATGGAAAGTTATCGGGAAAGCTCATGTTAAATAAAATGAACGGAATATCACGTTTTTCCATATCATAATGAAGAAGAGACAATGGATCGACTTCAAATAATTTAATGTTCCATTCGTAAAGATTGTCTTCAATAAGTTCAACCTTAAAAATAGAGTTTGGTTGATTGCATAGTTTAGTCACTGATCGGAACTCCTTCATCACACGCCTGGCTCTGACATCCCGCACAAATACTTTGCTTGGCTGTGGAACATTCAGGACGTCTTCAGGCTTAATCGCCTTTCCATCTAAGACACTTGGTTTAAGTGTCGCGTCGGCAACCCGCGGCGGTGGGGTTTTCTGCTTTACAGGCATGTCCGTTTCATTTGGATCGGGAATCGTACCAGGTATCTGATTCCATTCTGTCGTTCCGAGAGAATTAGCACCATGTTTTTCTTTCAGCTTAGAAGGTCCTGCAATTTCTTCATTAGTTTCTGCATTGTCATAGCGATAGTCTGTCGGAATAACCTCAACAGCACGTGCATCCTGTTGATCAACATTTTTGTTTAATGAAACTTTTGCCTCCGTAGCTGGACTCATAATTATTGGAACGGATGAACTATCGGATACACTCTCCTCGACGCGACATGCACCAGATTTTCTTTCTTTAAGAGTTTGAACTTTTGAAGATCCTTTTCCAAGTTGACTTGGTGCCGCCGGTCGAAAGAGTTTACTTAGGCCGGCGGCCATCTTGATATTGTTATTCCCAATTTTCTCCTCCAGATTCACAGCAACCATATATTCAGTTCACAGAAGCAACAGTTTCCAAATGAATGATGAAGCGAGCGAGGTAGCCAGACGTTTTGTGCTAGTCACGTTTGCAATTAAAGTGGAGTAGGAATATCTACTGCTGATCGCCAACGTTGATGACTTACGTAAAAGCGTGACTCCTTCAGTATACAGGTTTTCGTACATGCGCATCTCACGAATATTGTTAAAGATATTGTCGCTTTTCGTGGTTTAATTTGTCTGTGCATTTATAAGGTCTCTTTACAAACTGACTTAAATTCAGTATTTTAATTATATAGAGTAGGCCAAATCGGTCACCATTGACAACAGACTTCATGAACATGATAATTATATATTTAGCTATGTATTAACCCCGGGGGGGGTACTCAAGTTTGGTTTGGGTAGGGGACGTGCCGCAGGGAAATTTGAAAAGCCACCCATCCAAATACCAATTTTCAAGAAAAAGGGACCCATCCATATACCAAATCTTCCAAATTTTGAGTCAAGTTTGATCA
>JXSR01S073769.1:84142-97308 GCA_000969725.1 Ophiothrix spiculata | reverse complement strand
GATTAAGTTTAAAAGATACAAAAACAGTTACGTAATGGCACATATGAAAAGTTCTGGCTTTCAGATAAAGGGAAGGCCCATAACATTCGACATACCGTACTGTTGTTTGTTAGAAGAGAATCGCGGCCGTGCAGCAACTTCAATTTACTTTGGAGGAAAGTGTTGTTATGGTCTTGATCTATCATGAAACACAAAGTCCTACTGAGGTTACAAGGCTGTTTCAGATACAATTTCGAAACAGAACTAAGAGAAATACACCGTTGCTCATAAAGTTGGAATAAAAATATTTTTACCACTTTTAATGAGCAACCGTGTACTTGGATTCGGGGACAAGCAGAAACCTGTCCTGTGGACATTCTGAAGACTGAGAACGGCAAGTTCACAGTTGAAAACTGCCCAAGTTCGACGTGCTCTCCAGCGAGATTCCATGTAGGAGCCCGTAGGAACCCTCTTCCTAACACACAAGGTTTAGGCGCTAATGTATTGTATTGATTTTATATGTACTGCCAAAAACTCTTTTTGTTAAACTATCTCCAGTACATCTCTGCTACTGATCTAGTACGTACGATCGATAATTGGATTGTACATACATTGTTTACATTCTGCTCGTGGAAGATAGCTACCAACACTTATTCCTGATTGGCCAATATGTACCACCTGATACCTCTAACAGTATTGGATATTTCGAACATAAATATTAGAAGAACAGGAATTTGAAACAATCCCAAAGCTCGATAAATAGAAATTAACTTAACCTGGTCGCAAGGATTGAAAACAAACGGAATTCGATTTGCGGCTTGCTGAAGAACTGTGTTTGCTAGTGGTAACTTGTGACCTCTATAATCCATTTTAAATATAAAAAATGATATTTCTAACCAAGTTGTCTCAACTAAGTATAGTTTTCTGATTAATTTGAGGGGTCAAACATGGAATTTGGTTGAGAACTTCCCCTAATATTGATGTTCATATCCAAGGAGCTCAATTTTCAAATTCACATTGTGAATAGTACACGCAATGATCGCATTCAAGATACAGATCTAAATGATCATCTCTGAAGTTATGCTGGATTTGAAAAGACCCACTGATGCATGTGTAACTGATAATGGCTAAGCTTTGTCACTATTCAGAAATCAAACAGAAACCTTGATTACTTTGTCCTTGAGTAAACATTGATTATTTGGAGAATACTTCCCAAAAGAGGATGTTGTCAGGGGCAGCCTTGGGTATCACTGACCTTAGTAATTAAGAGGTCATAACTTATTCTGAACTGGGCAATAGATGGGGCTAAAGATATTGCAATTTTATAACACGAGTGAACATCATTAAAGTATTGGAAAGCATGGTCTTTTTTCTTTAATATGATTCCCAAAACGACTTACTTATGGTGAGATTTAATATTGAAAACAAATTGTTTTTGATTAAATCATTTTAGACCAGCTGTACAACCTTAACTAAGATAGATCTGGGTCAACGATGACATCATTTTCAACTTTTTGAAAACAAATTGTGAAGAGTTATATAAGCTAAAAAATAACTATTTTTGTCATCGTAACAGATCTACACTGTTCCTGAATATTTGAAGAAACGATTTGGAGGCAATCGATTGAGATGGGTTTTATCAATTTCACTTCTTTTTACCACCGTCATCATTAGCCTGTCGGTAAGCTTATAGTTATAGTTATAGGTATAGTTTTATCTCTGTAATCCTATTTATATTCTAATTCCATTTAGTCATGTGAGTGCAAGAAAGTCGTATCTGCAATGGCTGCCTGCCATAAGTAATATTTTAAAACCTTGTCGCACGCAAGAATGTGAAATAAAATTGCACGGTATTAACAAAAATTGCTCGAGCGTGTATTTTATGCATTATTCAGATTCTGAATGAACACGCTGTCAACTACCAATTTCGTCAAAAACATTGCAAACATACCGAACTTAACGCTCATGCTATAACTTTGATTAAATCTATCTGACTAAAATCTAATTTTGAAGCCATTTAGTATAATAGAATTTATAAGTTTCATCTTATGTGATAGGCTAGACTAGACTTAGGTTTTTGCTCAGGGTTTAAGTGTGCTGTTTAAAAGTCGTCTGCGTATCCTTTCCAGTCAGTACTCAACTAGGAGAAAAGCGGCTTAATTCATTTTTCATGCATATCATGCATATGCAATCGACATAAAACTTCATTTCGAAGATGCTTATGAATATTCATTGGACACTAATTTAAAAAGGCCCATAAACTTAACAAATTTTGCAGATAGATGTAAAAATGTTGTGAAAACATACTAAAATCCAAAATGATTGAAATTTCTTACCTCGTTTTTTTATTGAGCGATGTAAAAGTTGGTCTCTGCTTTTACCCTGATTTTCTGCTTGACTTAATATACTTTAGCCATTTGTTCAAAAAAAAACCCCGAAAAATCTTGTGATAATATTTATGGAAAACACGTGTCACACAACAGAGTGTAAAATAAGCCATTCAATATTGTTATTATTATTTATATCAGGCTTTTGAAAATAATTAATTGGCATGAAATAATTTTCCTACCTTCAGCTCAGAGCAGCTCAAAATATTCTTGGAATGGTGACCTGTACTTTCGTAAACGTATACAATGCACAGTTTTATAGTATTGTATAAAAGCCTGATAAAAATAATAATCTGTCTTTTTTAGGTAATATGTTACTTAAGAGCACAACTCATTTGTTATTCCGCTACCAGGTGAGCGAAAAATTTTGTAGTGTATAAGTTTGAACTTTATCTATATCCATTTGTTCCTCCCTTTCAATAGGCAGAGATGTATTCTGGTATAATAATTATCCAACAAGTTTTGGGATGGAATTTATACTTGTCAATATCTCTACTACTAGCAATGACGGCAGTTTACACTGTGGCGGGAGGTTTGACTGCTGTAATGTACACGGATGCAATGCAAACCGTCATTATGTTGATTGGAGCTTTCATTCTTATGGGAATTGGTAAGTTCATTACAGATCTGAGGAAGGTTTTGCTCCATTTGACTAAGATATGTTAAAGAACATTTCTATTGTGAACGGGTATTTATTTATTCAATGAAGATTAAAATTACTTTATTCCATGAAGCATAACTTCATAATAAAGTTAATAAAAAAATGTTGATAAATCAAAGATTCTAGATGATCATAACACGTCTTGAACAATCCCTTGGATTTCGTCTTTCAATAGCGAGAATAGGGTCAGGTTATGTGTTTTGCATGAGAATATGTTAATTGACTAAATGTAGTTTTTGTTGCTCTGTTATATGCTATCAATTTCCACGCCCTCTTAAGGCTACAGTCTCTAAAAAACTTCTCGCTCGGCTGAATGTCTTGTTTACTGCAAGTTTTTACCTACTTACACCTATCAGAATATCACCATTTTTTGCATACATATTGAATAGAGTCTCTAGTATGAGTGTGCCATAACATTTTCCTTCTGTCCGACGAAACTATATGGTCAATCAGGGAGATGCTTATATCATTGGATAGATAAGGACCTTGGCAGGAATAAAAGTACAAAGGGGAACTTCTGTATGATAGATATTGAACACCTGAGGGCTTCATCAATGCCTGACAATAGGCCAATTTTGTAACATGGAACTTTACTAGTGATTTCACGTCCATTATCAAGGTCAAAATGAAACCTAAAGAATACGTCTTATTGAATTATAAACAATATTTTATAAATATGCTGAGTTGATTTTTAATGATAATGTAACAAACCCGCGTTGTTTTGCCCGAAAATCCGGACGTGAATTACGACTCTGAGTTCGCCCTGTTTGAACTGTGAATTGCCTGTTTTAAGTATCTACATTATCTACATTTTGTCTGATATACGCATTCGCATAATTTATGACGGGTATGACCAACGCATTATATTTATTGATTAATTTTAATGAAAAAAAATAATGCGTTGGTCATACCAACGCATTATATTTATTGATTAATTTTAATATAAAATCTTTTGGCGTTTTAGGACTAACTGAGATCGGAGGAATTGAAAATTTGAGATTAAGGTATATGACTGCAGTCCCTAATACAACCCAGTTATCCAATGGTACCGTATGCGGCGTACCGACAGCGTTTGATCTACACATCTTCCGTCCGTTAGATGATCCTCTCCCTTGGCCCGGTGTTCTGTTTGGAATATTTCTTTTATCATCCTGGTATTTCTGCACAAATCAGGTACTTCTAGTGGAAAATGGTCGATATTACAATCTCACTGTTTGACAGATTAAAAATGTAAATCATGTTTTGCATTAGAATAATTGATACTTTTAACTTCATCTCTATGGTTTGACATTCGCGGGACCACTTTCGGGTCAGTCAGTGGCGTAGCCAGGGGTGGGCAAGGTGAGCAATTTGCCCACCCTTGGAAATTGTTTTGAGAAATTTTGAAGACATGGGAGACAAATAAAGGGGGCAAGGGAAAAGAGGAGGAAAGGAGAAGAGAAAATGAAAAAGAAAGGAGAACAAAGCAAGGACAAAGAGAGAAAAAAGAAAGAAAGGAGAAAAAAGGAAAGGAAAAGTGGAGGAAGGAAAAGAGAAGAGAAAGGGGGAATGGGAAGGGAAAGATATCTAAAATAAGTATTTTGCCCTGGACCCCAGGCCTTGAGGGTGAGCGCTCCGTTCGCTTCGCTCACTTCGGAGAAATCTTGGTTGGTTTGCCCACCCTTGGAGAAAGGCCTGGTTACGCCACTGTTTCGGGTCCACCGTCGTTGTCAGCGGTTGTTGTTCTTATTATTTGGTGTTAGTTGTGAACAACCTAATCTGACTAGATTGTTAACATGGTTAAAGACGAATTTCTCGTTGACAACCTGAGTTCGATTTCAATAACATTTAGCGATGGTCGCTAAGTCCAAAATTGATCGCTAAATTCTTGAAAATACTTGCTATTTAGTGATCATTTTTGGAGTTAGCAATCAAAACGTGGTTAACAACCATTGCTAAACGTTGTGAAATCGGCCCCAGGTGTCCTTAAAATATCAATTATTCTAGTGTTCACCGCTATGAATGAATATCCATAAGATTTATGAGATATTTATTGTTTACTATTAAGACGATTATCCAACAAGACGTTCGTACACTGTTAGAACGTTGGGCAAATAATTTACCCAACGTTGGTTCAACTATGAACAACCCTACTTCTGGGTAAATAATTACCAACGTTGCGTAAAATGTTGGCTAATTACCTAACTGTTGGGTAAAAGTTGTTGCTAATTACCCAAATATTGGGTAAAATTTCACCAACAGTTGGTTAAAATTATTTACCCAACAATTGGGTTGTTCATAGTTTAACCAACGCTAAATAATTGCCCAACAGTATAACAGTGTAGTTGAAAGCTATTTACACGTATTATATATGTAGTCGAACCTTATTTCCACTCATTTCAGGTGCTAGTTCAACGCTCTTTGGCAGCCAAAAATGTAACACATGCAAAAGCAGGAAGTATAATGACGGGATATTTCAAAATTCTTCCCATGTTTTTGATGATCTATCCCGGGATGATAAGCAGAGCTTTATGGCCAGGTAAACTCAACTACGGAGTTCTATCTAAATTTATCTCATACTACTGGGAGGTGTGTTGGGTGTGTATTCGTGATATGTGTGAAACATAGTGCTGTTATCGATTGTCGGAAGTATCGATTGTCGAAAGTATTGATTATCGATCGACATGTCGATACATACAATGGTAGTATCGATACTAAACGACATCCGACGTGCACTTTCAATACATGCCAAGCTTTCTCCATGACGATCGAGACACATTTTCAAAGCTCGGTTCAATAATAATATGACGACCGCATCATTTAAAGTGCATTTGAGGTGACTCGATCGTTTCCTCGTGTCTTTCAACAATAAAGACACGATCAAATTGCGAATTTGATGCAGATACATGTAGTTTTCCCTGTTGCCCGTATATCAAAGTGTGTGATTATCGGTAAAGTCTATCTTATAAATAAGCTCCCTGAAAATCGCGTCAAGAATATTCAAACAATTGTGCTTCTACGCAGTCAGTGCGTACGCGTAAACGAATTTAAATCACCTGACATAGCTGACGCATGACGATCGTTTTGACTGGTCAATTTTCCCCAGTGACAAGAACTTGGCGTGGCGATCGCGGGAACAACCTATCACATGCAACTGCGTGAATTGCAGTGTGTCGCGTACGGCGCAGAGTACTACTTGACAACACGCGTTAATGAGTAAAAAAAAACCGCGAAACGGGGAGCTTATTTCGAAGATTGACTTTAATGTTGTCGACTTGTCGGATGTTTACCAAGTTTCGACATATCGATACTCAAAAAACCTATTGATAACAGCACTAGTGAAACATGTAGAGAGTGTGCATGTATGCAAATAACTTTGATGTTTATACGTTAATCTCAACCAAAGCCACAGTACATACCTATTAAGTGTTATCAAGTATCCCAGTCAAAGTCATTTGCGGTCAAATGTCATTTTGAGGTCAAATCTCCCGTTGTTGATGAATATCTCAAAATAAATAATTATAGCAAACACTTCCAAAATTTGAAATAGTTATTCAATTTTGATTAACATAGGGACACACATTGAACATGAATGGATGGGGTGTGGCAGAGCGGTTAGAACACAGGACTTATTATACAGAGGTTCTGGGTTCGAATCCCTCCCGGACCACGTCTTTACTTACTCTAATTGCTCCGTGGTTTGAAAGTCACGTTAAAACGTTGGTCCCCTATGCTAAATATGTCAAATTCTGATATCGGGGCAATGCAACCGTGTAAATCTGGTAAACTAACTAATGAAGTCCATACTTTTCACATGTCATTTTACATACAGATTACGTCGCGTGTCAGGATCCTGAGATATGTGATCGCGTGTGCAATAATCCCAATGGATGTTCTGATATTGCTTATCCAAGGCTGGTGCTTAAGCTTATGCCGATGGGTAAGTTGCTTTCAATATCCTGGTATATCGGCATGTTCACCCGAAAAAGGCATATAAGATAAATTGTGAAGAGGTATGATTTGCATGTGTTATTCCTATTCTTATTTGTATTGTCCCATGAAAGGAAACGTTGCGGCAAATTTATTTCAGTCAAAAGAGAGCTTAAAGCTATTTTCACCTTTCTCTTCAATAACAATTGTGTAAATGGTTCCGTCATACATGTCATATCGTGGTATATCAAGTTTTGCATTAGTTCGTCGTACAGTAAGGACGGTAAGGATGAAACCAATGTATCTTACTAAATGGTATATTTATATAAGCTACTTTTTAATGTTCTTGATACGTATTCAAAAATGTGTTTGTACCACATGATAGAGAACATTATAAGAGGAAAGGTTTCCATTATTAAAGAGCATCTCCGTCAATCAATAATAGATAAAAACTAATAATAGTAATCAATCGATTTTTAAAAATCTAAGTGTATTTTGTGTTATATGTCTGTTCCCTAGGTCTAAGAGGCTTGATGTTGGCTGCAATGCTAGCTGCATTAATGAGTTCGTTAACATCCATCTTTAATAGTGCCAGTACTATTTTTACTCTGGATTGTTGGTCAAAATTGCGTCCAACATCAACTGAACTTGAATTAGTAATTGTTGGAAGGTTGGTACATCCTTTAATTACAAATATGCAAGCTTTATTAGAGACTCAAACTTCAAAAGCCAATCACTGTTTCTATCAACATAGGCTGAATCAGATCGATTGTCGATTAACTCTGAGTGATTTTTAAACGTCTTCTGTTTCTAGCCTCTTTATAAAGGAATCTAGAAAAACAGCATTTTTTTCAGAATTCGAACCGGCACGCGACCACCCGTTTCCCAAACCCATAGCAAACTTAGTCCCCATTTAGTCGCTGGTCGGCCTTAATCCATCTAGATGAACCTCACAAGCGAGCGCCGTAGGCGTGAGCTTCGCGTTCGCTAGCGAGGTCCATCTGGATGGACTACCCGGCCTGCATATATAACCTTTTTTTTCTTAAGTGTAGTCTGGGACTGTTAGTTTTAACAAATTAATGAATGTTTTTAACGCATTTTAGGTGTTCATTGGTATCTAAATCTTGAACAATTTAACAATCAAATTGTTCTTGGGAATAGTGTCATTCCAGTGTACTTCATTTTGATCTAACCATTTATCATTAAAGAATATAGCTTGTTGGTAATTTTGCTAAAATTATTGGTTCATATTTTGTGTCTATAATGTTTTGTCGATTCAGATTAGTAACTTTACTTCTCGTCGTAATCAGCGTAGCATGGATTCCATTTATTCAAGCCTATGGGACAGGAGAACTATTCATCTATATTCAGTCTATGACGTCATATTTCTCTCCACCCATGTTTGCTGTTTATTGTCTTGCAATGTTTTGGGAACGTATGAATGAACCGGTAAGAACAAAATATACCGTATGTGGATATTGTCAGAAAGGTCGGAGATACCCGAACTACACTGTGGAATATGAATACAGAGCTATAACGTGATACTACTCTCTTAGAAAGCCAGGATCAAATATGAGACAAAATCCTTTTTAGGTATCAAATATGAGCTTACCCTTTAAGGATCAAAGTGATCCAAAAATAAGGATCACAATTCTTGATCCGAAAAAAGGATCAACTATTTCTTATAAAAAAAGATCTGCCTAAAAATATCTCACTGAAGTGACCCTAGCAGGGTTTGAACCCACGCCGCACGTACACCATGTAATTACCAGACCATCGCTCTAACCACTCGACCACGGGACAAGCAGCTGTCAAGTGTGGTGAAATCATCGTATTTATACCATTGTATACATTCTCGGCTATGTAGTGGATATGGGGTGTACTCAAATATGAGACAAAAGATCACGTTAGATCCAAACGCGGTATCAAATATGAGCTCATCCTTTCCGTATTAAAGTAATCCAGAAATACGGATCAAAACTTTGATATTGTAATCAAAAAAGATCAAAATAAAATGATCCTAAAACCGGATCAAAAATGATCCTGGTGAATTTGATCCATTTGTATATATTGATCCGAAAAAGGATCAAAACGATCCACGTTGGATCAAAAGAGACCCTTAAAGGATCAAAATAAAATAATCCGGAAAACTACTCGTATATTTGATCCCGGCCTTCTAAGAGTGTAGGCCCCTGATACTTTACTAGTATTCTGATATATTGCATAGCTCATTTAATTACTGTTCTCGTCAGTTGTCGCTGGATAACCTGAATTTTACCTGATGACTTCATTGGTGGCCCCAATTTTACAAACGGAATAATCTTGCTCAAATATCAATAATTCTGGCATACCACAAAGAAATCGTCCTTGATTTGTGTTACACTCAACCTTGGACTTTAAGAAGAACCTGAGTCAACCTGAGTCAACTACACTGTTAGAACGTTGGGCAAATAATTTACCCAACGTTGGTTCAACTATGAACAACCCAACTTCTGGGTAAATAATTACCAACGTTGCGTACAATATTGGCTAATTACCTAACTGTTGGGTAAAAGTTTTAGCTAATTACCCAAATATTGGGTAAAATTTCATCAACAGTTGGTTAATATTATTTACCCAACAATTGGGTTGTTCATAGTTTAACCAACGCTAAAAAATTGCCCAACAGTATAACAGTGTAGCTGCGCACTGTTTTGTCAACATCGTAGTGAGATATATCATATGCATTTGTTGAGTTCAATTATCCAGTTTTCGTGTCTTAAACAAAATTGTTAAGAAAATAGTTTCTCATTTTTGTTAAATTAGCATGTGCAAATTGTAATTCCTTTTCATTGCGTCTACCAGTCCATGTAATCCTACTGTGAAGTCTATTCATATTTACGTTTTGGACGTAGCGAACTGACAATTTTGTAAACCCATTACAAACGATTTACAATTTGTAAAGCTACCTTCCGTGAAATTCAGTTATTGTAATCCTCTAAAGGTGAGCAATAGAAACGCTGTCATTTTACGAGAGAAAATGTTCACAGAAGTACGATTTAATGGAACATTTCGTTCACACAAAAAACAGTCAAGGCGTTTTAACTAAATTGTAGCCGATTCTGATAAATCATGTAATGTAATCGTTAGACCATGGAGGTGATATTATGCAACCTTTGCAGGCGGCACACCACAAAATAGCTCCCTATTGTGTACAAAATGGCTTTCAAAAAATACCCGAGAACCATAAAGCAACTGGTTTCTTCAACACTGGCTTTTCTTAGTTGATTATGATCTGTTTTAAAAAAAGATCATGAAAAATATATACCATCAAGGCAAATTTTTCGAGATACCGTGTTGAAGGAAATACCGCCCCATCACTGAGAGTCACGTTTTGTATTTTATTTTTAGCTTGTTTGGAAGCCCAAATGGCCAAAAAATGTGTGGTTTTTTTTTGTGATTTTCTCAAAAACTGTGATTTTTGGTCAAAAATCAACATCACCATCATGTTCCTTGTGAAAATTCTTTTCTGGTAATGTATATTTTTATTAACTTTAAGCACTTTGTTAAAAAGTTATGGTAGAAAATAAACTTCCAAAAACGTAAAATCGAGTAAGGTGCTTTTCCCCCTTAAGAAGTTTATGCAAGTCTTTCTAACTTACATTAATTCAGGCAGCGTTTTATGGACTGTTGGGAGGATTTGCTCTCGGAACTGTCAGAATGATTCTAGATCTTGTTTATGGAGTTCCCGGATGTGGTGATGTCGACGACAGACCAAGTTTTGTCAAAGAGCTCCACTATCTTCATTTTGCTTGTGTTTTATTCGGACTCACTCTTGTCTTGTCAGTGTTCATCACACTTATAACCAAACCAATCGATAAAAGGAAGGTGAGAAATGCACTTGTACCAAACTGTATAATTTAACGGGCCTTGCGTGACAAATAGGTCCTTCAAATATGATGGATTTGTTACATATTACCCTAAAAAATTGTAGAAAACATGCATTTTTGCTAAAACTTCTTTACGTATTTGGGAAAGTTTGGTATCATATGAAAGGTCTATTTATACTCTAGGGATGTACAAAAAGTGAAGTTCTCATGATTTTAATTAATGAAGTTATAATTGAAAAAGCAATTAGGGAACACGATGGAGCGGGTGGAGGCGGCGACGGTGGAGGCGGCGCGCATAGGATTACATGCAAAAGTGTATAAAAGTTATGATTTATAAACACATGTATAATTAAAAATAAAAATGCTGGGATCATAATTTTTTGAATATAGTTCAATGAGATATGTATATTGATAAAGCATGTATTGAATATTGACTTGTCATCCAAATTTTGTTGTTTCTTAATGGTTTATATGTGGGTAATTTTCTCTATACATTACTGTACAAAACATGCATTTACACTCAAAAACTTTAAAACGACATATCTTTTGACCGAGTCGACGTAAATGGTAAAAGTTATACATTTTTCAAAAGGAAATTTGTCGAGGAATCCAATTATGTGATTGATTTTTAGGTAGTGTATACACGAAAAATCTTTTGACCGAAAATGTCCCAAAAATTAATGAGTCGTTTCATAGATTTTGACCATCCTCAATATTTTGACCACAATGAAATTGGTCACCAAATGAATTATTTTATGGAAGGCTATCATTACATCCTTCAAGTAATGTTTTTGTCATCTGGATACACCTTTCCCCAACAAAATCTCATTGTTCCAAGTTGGTTGACCAAAATGCACTTTTATTTTATTTTGCACCCTGTATAATTTTTACCCATCCCTAAAAATTAGACTTATTCAGGTAAAATTGAAATCCTCGGAAAGTAAGCTTTCCAGCAATATCTATCTTTGTAGGTTTTAAGTGTATATATTCAGAGTTACGATCCATTGAATACAAATTGGCATGGTTTTACCCATGCTTTTGTGTGAAACAAAAAACATGACCAGTTCATGACTTACGTCCAACGACTGATCAAAGTGTGCCTCATTGAACAATTTCACTATTTGTTTGTGAATGATATTTATATAACATAAACAGTTCGGGAGAACGGCTCGATCCAGTAGGCTACTCGATTCAGCCGCCCTGCTCGACATGCTCGATGCAGTAGCCTAATGCGGCTTCATCCAGCCGCATCACGAAATTTCATCTTTCTTGCCTTTGAACACAATTTTGCTTTTCGCACACACTAAGTAATTTGATATTTTTATCTTTTTAGGAATAATATCTAAAATCTGACCAATGACAAAATTTTTTCACCTGGTCAATAAAAAATTATAAGGCATAAAGTATTTTGGAAACATTATAAATGATTTCAATCAACCATTTGTTTCAGTCCTCAAGGATTTTGAGGAAAAATACACGACATGTGGGTTTAAAATTAATACATGATGTCATTTGCATAGGTTTTGTGACCAAGTTCAACAACACTACGTCAAAAGTAGCCGGAGATTGTGTCAAAAGTTTGCATTTTGACTATGCAAACATCAGATGCTCTCTCCATTTAATCTATATGTTAAATCACTTGAAGTGTCAAAATAACGTCTTACTTAAATACTTTATGGGTTTTGTCACAGATACACAATTCCATTGATTTTCTTAAAACTTTTGTTTTCATTTGTGCTGATGACGAATTTAAAATTAAAAAAAAAGTCACCGTGCTCGTATTTGAGATACAGACATTTCAAAAATACACATTTTCTAAAAATATTCACCAAACGTTGACCATATGTGTTTGTAAAATAGTACATGCTCTATTGATTTTTTGTTTTTAAAGCATTTTTTGCGTACCTCAAAAATTTTGGGAAAAAAATAGAATTACGCCTACCATATCAGTTTTCAAAAAAAAATGACGAAAACGGGCATTTTTCAATAAAATTTGATTACTCTGATTGCATATCTGAGTCTGCATAATTTCCCGTGTATCTGTTACGCTGTGATGCGGCGTGCAATTAACCAAATGGCGTTAATATAGCGTGCGTTCAGTGTGAAATTAAGTTGAAAGTTGCGTACGCAAAACTGGTGCAAACATATTTTCTAAATGTTACCGTTTACGAAATTTTAAAAAATTGTTAAATCGGCTAATTTCAACCAAAATTGTTTATAAAACTTGAAATTTCCGTAAGACTTGGCATTTTTTGACTGAAGCTTGTCAGAGTATCTGATAATTCGCACAAGCGCGCAATTTTTTTTTGCTTTTCACATTTACGTTATCCTTTCATTTTTTATTTCTTTAATTTAGGAGGA
>JXSR01S073769.1:15135-36875 GCA_000969725.1 Ophiothrix spiculata | reverse complement strand
AAATGAAATATTACAGACAAGACCTGAATCTTTAATTTTAAAAGATGTTGCAGTTCAAAATTGACTTAGACCTGGTCTAACTTTAAACCTAATCTAACTCTTAAACCTCTTTTGTGCATACAGAGCTTAATGTTTAGTACCATCATAAAGGCAGCATCTTTGCATTGTTTTGAATCCTTTTCATATTCATCACATATTTATTTTATTTTCACTGCTAGACCCTGGGAATCCTGAACCACAAGACGGTCTATCTGCAGGAGCTATTGTAGGTATTGTTGCTGGGGTTATGGTGTTGATGGTTCTTGTCGTCGGACTCGGATTCTTTTTACTCAGAAATCAAGTATTCGCATTAAATAGTTATAGTTTTTGTAAAACTATTTATTATTTGATAAGATATTTACACTTGACAATAGCTTATAAAAATGATAATGCACTGTTGAAAGACATGCCATGCAAGTTATTAGCTGAAAGATATAACGAAATTGCTGGGAGCAAACAAATTACTTCTTTATATCCAAAATTTCGTTATATCAGGGTTTTTAAAACAATAAAAAACAAAAGCAATTAGTAAAATGGTACAGGAAAATTACTACTTTATAACATAGCTTTTCTTATATCAGATTTCGTTATAACGAGTTTCTTCTGCTTACACTCTAAACACAAAACTGTCATGTTTGTAGAAAAATACATATTATATTGTATCAGCATAATTTTACAAATAGATAATACCAAATAACATCAATATCTTTCCTCGCAGAAATCTGCTACGCTCGTGAAAAATCAGGAACAGAACCTCTCTGAGTTTTGAGAGATTTGCTGGAGGATATTGTCTGCATCATTGGCATTCAAATAGATGGGGCGCATCCTCTCATCTCGCTGGATCACTTCACACATTGTTTTTTCTTTGTAAACAGAATATGTAAAAATACTTTTATAGCTGGCAACAGTTTTAAAGCATCGTCATTGAGAAGGTTTGATAATAATTTACTCTTCATACAGTTGTTTTAAGTCACCGTGAATACTTGTTTAAGAAAACGATGGTCCACGTTTAGGTGTCATTTTCTTCAAGGTCAAGGTACTCGTCTTAGAAAAAACGTCTTTGCATCCGCTATACTTTCTGCAGTTGTTTCAGCAACTGCTGTTTCTCATGTTGCGGTAGAAAACTACTTTGAGCAGCATTCAGCATCTGAGAACAATTAAAGAAGTATTTCGTCATGTGAGCGCAAGAAAGCCGTATCTGCAATAGCTGCCATTTGTCATTAAATTTGACTGTACACTGGATAATCTCCAGTCTTTGGTCAGTGGCTCTTGAAATGGTTGTTGAGGTGACACCGTCACCTGAAGAACCATTTCAAGAGCCACCGTCATAAGACAGGTAAAGTTTGAGGGATTTTTCATATTCTAGTGAACCCCTAGTGGGCCCTAGTGACATGGTGTTAAAAAATATAACTTAAGGCAGCCATTGCAGATACGGCTTTCTTGCACTCACATGACTATTTATGATAAAGTAATTATTTCAGCAACTGAGCAGAGCTGTAATTCTATTCTACATTCTTCTATTATTGTCTAATGATGATCCTTTAAAGGTATACGGTAATTTGGTAAGTTACCTTACTGTAAAGTAAAAGGTAAATAACTATAAATCTTGCTTGATTGTTAAGGGTCCGCTACGCTAAATAAACTAGTCTATGGGTTTTATAATTTTGGTGAATATTTTGATATAATGATATTTATTAAAGGTTGGTTATTTTAAAAGCGATTCATGGCCATTTAGTAAAATTTCAAGCCTTTTACCAAATATTGTGTTTAATTCTGGAAACAAGTCATACGCGTTAAGAATCGGTGTAATGAGACTGAGTGTCCCCATAACCAGAAGTCCGAGTCTAATATGAACTACACGGAATAAGTCGCAATCAATTATTTATTGATCGCACATGTACAGACAATTGGATAGTAGCTAGGACACTCAGTCACACGGACGCTGTATTTCGTTACACTGGGCGTTGATATCACCATTAATTTTGACGGATTATATCTCGAAATGTTAGCCTTCATGATGTACTTTTGACTTTTTATGGTAAGTGGGATTATATGTGATAAAGAAAAAGTGGTGTTTAAGCAACAAGTCGTTTTATAGTTATCTACTCTCTAGGTTATTGAGACTCATTCTGCACCCACTTGAGAGCATGCAGTCAGTAACATTTCATTTGATTCTCGGGCGAAAGCAATAGCAAAAAGCCTTGAGTACTTTGCTTTCGTAGAAGACAACAGACTTACCAATCACCTATTTTGATTGACATGTCTTTTTGTACTGTAAAATTAATTTTATACTTCTTTTGTCAACTACAAACTTTTGTAAACTAAAATCTTAAGATAATTTAAGAAGCATCTGAACAACCCTAGCGTTTGAGTCATTTGTCTATTATATATGTATGAAATATAATTGCTTACCATTTTATGTAGTTGTTCTTCGGACATGCCAAAGAATTTGCGTCCAATGTCATATTCATCTTCCAGTGTATTATTGAATAAAAGTGGATCATCTGTATTTAGTGAAAAATTCAAGTCATCCTCAACAAACCTACAAAGATTCATACCAAATAGAGACATTTAACTCTACAATGAATATGATTCAGGCAAATAGACTTTTTGAGTACAATATTCCACCATATATTTTTCAACATACATAATAACACCTAACATCCTGTCATTTTTTACTACTTTTCAATTGAGATAAATGAATAAAACATGTGATGATATTGTCAGTTTAATATTTATATGTGAATATGGAATCCTATTTTTATTCATTTTGAATACTAAAAATATACGATTACACTCACTAAGGTGAGGCGTCACTAGACTTTCTCACCAGAGTGAGAACTTCTCACCGACTAAATTTTGTAATATTGATAAGTAGACCATCTAGGTCGAATAGTTTTTATATGTTTATATTCAATTCTTATTCAAGTCCAAATACAAGTATATAAAACTTGCAATTGAGGTACTATGATTAAATTATACCACATTTCTAGGTGGGTAATTCTAAACAGAACTTCTCATTGAGAACAGGAAATCTAGTGACGTCAGGCCTAACGTTAACTGTAGTTTCAACATTATATCCTTGTATCAAGGTGATAAAGTGATATCCTACCAAAATTGATGAAGATTCTTCACATGATTGTACACCTCTTACATGCGATTTCAATTATTCTAATTTTGGGAGGTACATGCGATTTCAGTTTTAATTTTGAAGATGACCTACCTTACTGCTGGATGCTTTGTGAAGTCGGGGTCACACGAGCCCGTCATTTTGCTGGATGTTGGGCATACTTCTATATGAACACCACTTGATTTTAAGAGCTGGTAAGATGACAAGAAATAACGTCAATCAGCAGTAGTTATAGTTGAAAGAAAGAAACCAGGTCCGTAGCCAGGATTTTTTCAAGGGGGTGCAGATTTTTTTAAAGTGGACCTTTTGGAAGAAGAATTTCGTTTTGGTCGACCCTAAACTAATTTAAGTGGTTTGACAAAGTAAAAAGCAAAAAAGGGGGAAAATAGGGTTTTATCAGTTTTCCAAGCATTTTGTGTAGAATTTTAATACAAAAACTAACCTGCATTGACGTGTTTTGGTGCTTCGAGTGTTCTTTAGGGATTTTTTGTGGACCCTTTTTGTACATTGTCAAATTGAGGGGGGGGGGGAGGTTAGGTTAATTTTACCCAGGCTGAACTACATTGAACACAACAACAAATCTCATGCGAATCTATCATTTCGGTAAAACAGATAACAGAAATCCTACCTACAAACCCCCAACACACCCTTAACACACAACTCACCCTTGACGTGTGAAGACCCTCCCAGCTTTTTTAACACACGATAATTAGTAAAAGCCCTACCTGATAAACCTTCTCATCTTTAACAGATGAATAGCCGTGACCTATCCGTTCTACCTGCATCTGTTCAATGGCTTCCCGAACATTTTCTGGTGGTCCCATCTCTCCTGCATGAGCGGTCCTATGGACATTGCACTTGTAAGCTTCCTGTGAGAGACGAAGATTATTAACTATAGACCATTCCTATATTGACATACTTACGCCGTTGATGGGGTAAATCTGCAGAATCGGACGGGGAATCGGAACTCAGGCCAAATAGGGTCATATCATACTTGACCTCGTTTTGGGTTCCGATTCTCCGTCCGATTCTGTACATTTACCCCATCAACGGCGGGAGTATTTCAATTATACGATGGTCTATTAGCGGCTCGAATAAATATCATTCATTACAACGAGATTCATCATGTTCTACCTCCTGGAAAAATTTCTAACAGGCTGATGCTTTATTACCACTCGTTACCATCCCTATAGGAGTCAGAAATGAGCTTCGGGCTGGAGTTCATGCTACAGTATAGTGTACATGGATGTTGGGCGAGGTGGGGTGGGTTGGTTTGAGAATGAAACTGCTCACTGCATGCAGAATCATCACTAGCACTTAAATAAATAGGCGCATCATATACATACAACATTGTCGAATTTTAAACAATAATATGTCGTATTTCAGAAATACTTAATATGATGCCATATGAAGGGCATTTATTTATAGCGCATATTTAAGGCATTCCTTCTGAATTCTATACCTTTATGGTACATTCTCTATTTAGAAAATAACTAATATAACAACTGAAAAACATTCAACTAAAACATTATTACCATAGTAATTACTTCCGCGTAATATGTGACCCGTCATATCGAAAGGTACCTTAAGGGTCCCAAAATTAAAATTGATTTTTAGTCTCATCTGAAAGATTATATTTAAGGTTAAAAATTGGATGATCGATTGCTAAGTTACATCCAAATTGGTAAATGGCATCGGGTTGATTCTGAAAACTATAGTTATGAGAAAATCAAGTTTAAAGAATCTGTACTGGTAAAAATTGAATGGAGAAAGGATTTTTATCACGGTTTTTAAAACATTTGTCTTGTGTTTTGGATTAAAATTATAGTGATGTTTTACTATGCTCAGCTTCAATGGCCCATATCTCGTACTTAATAATTTACTATGCCGACCTTAAGGTACCTTTCGATACGACGGGCCACATCTTGCACATATGTAAACGATCGGGTTGATGTAAAGCTTAATTCATACTTGTGATGCATTGCGTTTTGAAACGCACGGAGCATGTGTGCATTGAAGTTTCAGCTCAAAGCTATAATGTACACATGCTCCGTGCGTTTCCAAACGCAATGCGTCACGAGTATGAATTAAGCTTAATGGTCATGGCGCTCTTTTTCACCATCGCTCAATATGGCGCGATGAAGCCAACATAAGTACTTCCCTATTTGTGTCAATTAATAAACGCCTCACCTGGTAAGCTGCAATATGTCTTTGGTCCATTGGCACAGCTTCGTTTGCAGCCAGGTCGATTCCTACTACATTTCTATCTTTGAACTCTTGAACAATGTTAACACAATCCATTGACCATTCTAAAAACAATAATATATACCGTGTTAACAGATTGCTTTAAACATATATGATGCCTCACCCCGAAAGGGAGACTTTGCATATGATATCAATTTTGATTTTATCACTTCATCTGTTACAGCATTTTCTCAACTTTAAAATGACACCTTGCTTGTTGAAATTGATCAAGGCAATCAAATTTTACAACAGAAAATATGCTTTTAATTCTAATTATTTTCTTTATTTTTTGCTGCCATGCAGTTTCTCGAAAAGTGTTCTGTCGCAAAGTCCCCCTTTTCGGGGTGAGTCATCACATATATAGATCAAAAAATCAATTTTCACACTGAAGCATTTCGTAAATTCTGCCACATTTGACAACGATCTTAGTGAATTTACGGTTGCTGCAATTAAAGGCTTACTGTATAAGATAATGTTACATTGGTTGTACCTGTTTTTTTAGTTCGTTTTCTGATCGGAAATATACAGGGTGTCCCAATAAAAAAGCAACGCAATATTGGGACAAGCTGTAGTAAGATAATCAATGCTACCTGGTTTGTCCCTGATTGTACATAGGATTAGTCTGGCACTGATTCCAAAATCTTCGCATCCTCTTCTGATACCAGAACTAACAGCTGCTACGACTTCTCTGGCTCCCATTTCACCAGATTTCTGTCCCCAAACCAACGGGACATCTTTATTGGCTAAAAAGTGCGGTGAAAATCGACCTTCGAAGTACACAACCCCTTCTTTAGCTTTATCTTCGCATAGTTCATAAGCAATCCTTTCTAGAGCGTCTTTGTCACCTCTGAAATGAAATCGATGAGATAAGTGTTATATCGGAAGAGTTTTTGTTCTGCTGTCGGTTTAGTTCAGTTCGGCGGAACTCATAATTCGGATACGTATCCGAATTTAGATACTCCGTATCAAAATTCTGATACCCGTATCTGAATTTGGATTAAAACCAGCTGAAACGGGATATCAGCTGAAATTGATATTCAGCTTCGCCGCGCCCAATACCGGTATGTATAAAAGTCACATAACATTATCATCATTTGTCACATAACATTATCATCATTTGTCATATCACCATAAATTTTGACGGATTGTATCTCGAAATGTTAGCTTTCATGGTGTACTTTTGACTTTTTATGGTAGGTGGGATTATATTTGACAAAGAAAAGTGGTGTTTAAGCAACAAGTCGCTTTATAGTTATGTAGTCTCTCGATTCTTGAGACCCATTGTGAATTTGGATTAAACCCAGCTGAAACGGGATATCAGCTTCGCCGCGCCCAATACCGGTATGTATAAAAGTCAAATAACATTATCATCATTTGTCATCTAAATTCTAAGAAAGTTTTGGCCAAATTATTTTGCCTTCTGTGATAAGGAGCTATCGGGACATGTTTCGAAGCTGTTCCGCTGGAATTGCACAGATGGAAATGACATTTCCACAGATACATTTATCATAGATGCAAGAAAAACATGTACTTGCCAGCTTGCGCTATCGATTTGTTTCCTGCGACACGACAGACGTATCAGAATTAGGATATGGAGGGGTATCCGAATTTTGATACGGGTATCACAATTTGGATTGGATACAAAATATACGTGGGTATCCAAATTAAGATACGTATCCGAATTGTGAGTTCCGCCGAACTGAGTTTAGATTGGCCCTTGTCTACACTGTTATACTGTTGGGCAATTTTTTAGCGTTGGTTAAACTATGAACAACCCAATTGTTGGGTAAATAATATTAACCAACTGTTGATGAAATTTTACCCAATATTTGGGTAATTAGCCAAAACTTTTACCTAACAGTTAGGTAAATAGCCAACATTGTACCCAACGTTGGTAATTATTTACCCAGAAGTTGGGTTGTTCATAGTTGAACCAACGTTGGGTAAATTATTTGCCCAACGTTCTAACAGTGTAACAAAGTGATTTTTGATAAAAGTGTAACCAAGTTGATTTTGAAATTGATGGATAGGTATCGCACATATCCAAGCGGTAATAAAACAAAACAATCCGGAACTTAAAATTGCGATTTTCATGACAAATATTGTTAAGTTTCAAAACTTTTCAAAAAACGTCAAAATTTCAAGACGTGCTTGTTTTTTAAAGACGCAAGTTTCAGTTTCATGGAAAGTATTTTTAATAGAAATTGCCTTCCTTACAAGGAAACTAAAGTTGTATCCACTAGGTCATTTTATCATGGTCAGCTGTCTCTATGTTTTTATGCAACAAAGGTAAAATAAACTCCAGCCACGGCCCACGGGAGTGATTGAAGAACATCAATACCTCCCATTAAACTGGCGTAAATGATTTTCAACTGTACATGTACATTAATTTCTATGATTAACAATTTAATGATTCAATAGCTTTGAGTCCATTTCAATCTTATTTTTCAATCAATCAATCAATCAATCAATCAATCAATCATTCAGACACATTTATAAAGCACTAAAACCAAACAAATTGTATTAAGACGCTGAAAAGGCAAATATACACAAAGAGTTAATTGTTGTAAGCAATTATGAACAGATTACTTTTCAGTTGTTTTTTGAAAGTTTCAATAGTTTTGCATCCCTTGATGTAATCAGGAATTGTGTTCCATAGCTTTGAAGCATACCATGAGAATGATCTGTCGGCGAATAAGGTAATTGTTCTATGTTCAATGAACTTTGGATATGTTGATGTAGAACGAAGGCGACGTTGTGTAGTCTTTAGTTCAAGCATGCTGGAGATATAGTCCGGAGTTTGTGAATGAACAGATTTGCAATACTACTTACGCAATGATTGGCATGAAAAATGAAAATGTTCCTAAAATTTGTTCCCAATCGCCGATCCTATCCACAAGTACTCGTGGTCGTAACGACTCTACCGTGTGTATTGAAGGATGGAGGTCTCGTCTCCTGCGAGGTAAAAAAGTCAGCTATATTAAAGCAAGAAGCAGTCAAAAAGGAACAGACATTTAACTAGTACAGAGAAACACTCTCGAAACTTATCATGCGTAATTTAATGTATTATTTTGCCAAATCACCATATAATACAAAAAAGTTATTTTGAATCCTAATATTTATTTCTCAAAGCTTGAAGGCATTGCGAATATAAACCGAGAAATCTCTGTATCAAACCCCATAGTTGGGATACGTACCTTGCAATTTCTAACAAAGTTGCTGGTCTCATTGCGCCGTCCACATGTACATGTAACTCAACCTATCATCAAACGAAAATATTTATTAGTATTAATATTCTAATGATATCAATATAATGGATATGTTGTATAATTCCAATTAAGCATGTAATAGTTTTTCAGCTAGAATCAAATTTTTAACACCCCTTACCCACACACACACACAACTTTGATTTTCAATATAAACAATTTAATGGTAAATTAGATCCTTCTTGAGGCTTCAAAATAATGTCGGTCCTGAAAAACATTGATTTGTGTGGTTCAGTCCATAACATTGTGTATATTTGTAAATCAAGCTTTTAAATAATAAAGACTTTATTTTTTATTTATTGTTTTATTTAATTCTTATTTTGCCTGGGGAAACCCCATCAGTGAAATCACTGTTTTTCAGGGGTGCCCAGGGGTCAAACATATATAAAAATCATAAATTAAAAACAATGAACTACATACATATAAAAACATTTAAGATTGCGCAACGAGTTATATAATTATACAACATAAAAGTGGAAGTCAGTCCAGCTGATCGAGTTCCCTTTAAAACATTATAGTGAAATTGCACCAAGTGTATCAAAAGGCATACAAAGTGGAGATTTGGTAGTTGATCTATTTAAGTTATGTAAATGAGTGTTTGAAGGTTTATGTGGAGTTGTCATTGTGAAATGATGACTTGTTGAATTCAATAGAAATTATACGATATTGTGAAAATTGCCAAATTGTTTGATTCTGATGAAACGTATGTCACTTTTTACTAGGTATTTTTCCAATTTCAAGTTGTTTCTTTCGAATATGAGATAATTCCGTGTTCCGATTAACTTTAATATTAATTATTACACCAGAATCATCTCTGTTCCAAATATATATGCAAGAGTTAACAAAATCTATTTTCTAAAGAAGAGTAACTACAAGAAGTGGAAAATCTAAATGTGATTTGTATAAGCTTAGCATAATTTACAATATATTGACAAACCTTTGGCATTTTCTTGACCGTGTCCTCCATCGTCCAAGGTAGCTATTTTCTGATAAATCACGACAACTCAAGTTACTGGAATTATATAAGCAGAAATTATGTACATAAAAATTCGATCTATATTCAAATACAGTAAGATGTTAATTAGTGGATACTTATAAAAACAAGAGCATTAAAATATAAACAACGATGTAAGCTTAAGCTTAATAACACTTGCGATTTGCATTCAGATTGAGGTAAGACAAAAATATTAACATAACCCGGGAACATAAGCAATTTTATTCAAAAAATTGGTCAGCGATATATCATCTCTAAAGGTTTCTTATGCACAATAAATTAGAAATACATCTTTGGCCATTTTGCAGATCTGTGACAAATGCTACATGCAGATTGTATAATGGGTAAACAGCACCACCACCAGCATAGTACTATTACTACTCTCGTATTGCATTACAGGGTTATATTATATATACTGACTTGTTATTGTAATGTGTATGTAGTAAGGTATTCAGATTACATATATATTATATTTTAATATAAATCATATGCTATACTAGTGTACACACATGCAATACGCATTAAAACCTGTATTCATATACCTTACTTTCGTTTCATACATATTATCTGTATCGTAAAACTGAATGTTCCTATTGCCCTCAAAATGCCACGGCATGTTTAATAGTAAAAGTAATATTTTTTATCGATCGTGCATATCGGTATTGCTATTTATATATATGCGGTGTGTACCGTACGCTTGTAATTGTCCTGTTCGTGTAATTATTAAACTATTTTTCAATTAAAAATACCATCTAGTATATGATGTATACATTAAAAATAATATGCACTGCTTTTACCCCAATTTAAGTATTCCTGATGGAAAAAATGTAGTAAGCTTACCTTATTCTTCATTTTCCAAACGGTTTTGCTTGCAGTATACTGCCAGTGTAGTTTGACCTTAACCGACTACACGGGTTCACAACACATATATAGTTTATTTTTAGCAAATTTGCTTATTACTAAAAATTCATGATGTGTGTAAACGGCGGCGTCATATACGTTTTTAAAGATGTGTTAACGATATAAAAGTCTCATGATCATGGTGTGCTATGAATATCAATGTTTTCACATTTGATAAGAATTAAACTTGACAATTCCCGGGTTTTTTTTAATGAAATCTTATCGTGTACGGTTGTCAGGAAACATTGTGATCAAGTACCCATTGCAAACAGGCCCGTAAAAAAATGACAATGTACAAAAAAGATCAAAAAAAATTCCACAAATGTCCACCAAAAGAAAACAATTTTTTCCTCCAAAAGGTCAACTTTTTGAAAATCCGCACCCCTTGAAACTCCTGGCTACGGGCCTGATTGCAAATACAGTAAATTACAGTTTAAAACATGAAACATGATTTTATTACGGGTTGTTTTAAGCAAACAGGCTTACTTTGGAAAACAAAGTAAGATAATTATCAGTAGATCAATAACTGCCTATTTCGTAACAATAGGGGGACTTGCAGCAAAGAGGTACATGCGGCTGGGTTCGACGTGAGTTCTACAAGGGCATTTATAAAATGGATACGAGTAATAAGTTGGTAGTCACCTGCTGAGCATTGTAACTAGCAGAATAAATTACGAGACTGCATCCGCACGGAATGCTGATCACAAAGTATAAAGGAATTTAGACAATCTTACGAAGTTTTTTCATCTTAACTTACAACTTACAACAAGTACGCCATATTTATACTGCACAACCATTTATTATTACAGCACAGACTTGCACATGTCATTATGATGTGTCTTCTGCAAGGATTCATATCTGAGACAACAATTTTAAGACTCTGTCACACATCACCGTATAGAGGCCAAACGTACGAATAACGTTCAAAAGTTTCACATACTGAACGTGTGCCAGACGGACCGCTGTCGTATGGATAACAAATTGAACATATATAACGGACAAAGCGTCATCTATGTATACTACAGAACAATATTGGGAGTAAGTACGTTCGGGGGACCACTCGGATACTAAAGTGGTACTCATGCTCGTCAGAACGCCTCAAGGTTGGACCCTTAATGGCGTAATTGTTGAGCGAAAAATACACCCCTAAATGGCGCAAGATATGTATAATCGCAACCCATAATGCATATTTGGTGTACGATTGTAATAATTTTTTCTTACAAAAAATGTACTAAAATGTATACAATTAATTGTTTTTTAAATCATTTACTTTATTTTCTCTTGTTTTTATACACCTGTACAGCACGATACTCAACCTGAGTGACCTCAAGTGAAAAATGACTCTTAATGGCAGAGGTAGCTTGAATTGACAACCCTAAATGGCGTAAATTGTGCTATTAAAATACTAGCCCCTTTTTCCAAAAACGTAAACGCCACTGGTGGGTCCAAATCAGACCCTTTTACGCCACTTTTTTTGATGAGCATGAGTACCAATTACCATCCAGGGCGATCCCCCCTGGAGACGTACGTTTTGTTCTATACGGTGATGTGTGACAGAGCCTTAACGGGCTATTATTTGGCTTTGCAAGTACGTTAGATGTGAACTTCGCAAGATGGGACCGCTTGTATAAACTATGGCCCCAACAGTATTACTTGACGCGATGAAAATGTACACAAATAGTACCGCACTGTGAAGTTGGAATTGTCCACGCTTACGAGAGTCTGTCGATATAAAAAAGCATTGTACGATGCAAATCCTGCCTGGCGATGCGCATCGATCGATGCATACTGACAAGTCTCTGAATAAAAAATCACCTTGTTTAGGCTTTCGGTACCAATTAAGCTAAAGGAAGCTTATCTTCAACAGGGCTCCAAGATGTTTTTTAAATTCAGTTTTGAATACAGAGAAAAACTTGCGGAAGCGAGCATGGACTGAAAACCGAATTCCCGGGCGCGGGACTCGAACCCAGGACCTCATTGGTGCAAGGCGAGGGAACTACCGCTGCGCCAACCTGCTCCCCCATAAATAAACCATGAGTCAGATTAGTACGACTTCAGCACAAAGTGCATTTTTGTGTTATTTTACAAGCGTGCTCTAAATAATCGGCAGTTATCTAAGACGTACGCGACGATGATTAGAAAATAACTTTACAGAAATCAAATCATGATCACTTTATGAAGTGTCTCTTGTTGCTACAAAAAAAAACAGTCGTTCCATATTAATTGAGTTTTACCTTTCCTTTAAAGGTAGATATTCCGATCACTTTCACTCACAAAATTGGAGAATTTGATACCATACCACATGAAAGCGCATATAATATAGAATTTTGTCCGGACTCAAGATTTGCTCACAAATTACCCAGAATTAGCTTCTAAGCCCATCAATATTTAGATAATAGTCAGTGCACCTGTATACTTCTTGTAAAAGAATATATCAGGACCTTCCCATCATGAATTGCTTCCAATGGGTTTAATGAGAGGATTTGGTGATAAAACATATCTTAAATGCAAATTAGGATGAGGTCTGCTAAACATGCTAAATGTGCTATTTTGTTTTATTAGAATCCGTACAAAAATCCCATTGGAAGCAAGACATGATGGGAAGGTCCTATTATCTTTTTACTACTTTTACAGTTTTTACTTGGTGTGCAAGTAGTTCGATATACTGAAAAGTCATGTTTATAGTGTTGCCGGTCTGTTTCTTTACATATTAACAATATTCAAACATTACCATAAGACTAAATCAAGTTTATCTCAGAATTATTACTTTCGCAGTATTAATCTAAGAAGCTCATACGAAAATAGGCACGAATGAAACCGAAACAGCGCAACCATTGCAGAGAAAATTAGAAATATGATTTTGCCGATATCTTCTCCAAACCACAAGGATTCAATTCCAAGCATTGACGCTGGATATCGGGACAATGTACCGTGTGCAAAAGCTGCAGCGAACCAGAAGCCCGCGTTGATAATAATCAAATACATAAGGCAAGATGTTATCGCGGGTTTCCTGATCGATTTAGAGGGCATGTGTGATATGGTCAAAATATACTGAGTCTGAATGCCTGTTTGAATTATCGATAGAATTGACCTAAATAGTGTCAATATTGCGTCCCGTAAATGATCCTGGTCAGACGTATTTGTCATGATTCCAAATGATGCAAGTAAACGTATCATGTTTGATGTAACGTCCCACACAGCCGAAAAGAGAAGCAACCAATCATTAGAGTTTAGAGAATCATACAGTCTTTCACTTGCTCTAAGATGATAAAGACAGCGCGTCAACCAACACATTAATGGAAAACTTACAAATAAAGGAGAGCTTGAAAATAACAGAAAGTGTCGAAATGATACAGTAGTGTCGTCGTAATAGTGATATAAGATCACAAGTGATGATATGTACAATATGACTGTCACAACGCTGTATGACGTCACAAACCAATGTCTTCCAATGATAGTAAAAACACCTGTTGATGAACTTTGGAATCGATTCACAGAACCATAAGACATTGATCTCCTACGAGCTGTTTCTGGAGTCTCTGGTAATGTTCCCATTAGCCAACCTTCTGAGTGTGTCTCATTACTATGTTGAATGTGGCTTTCCTTTGGCAAACCTTTTTGTGTCGCCATGTCATTCCAATAATGAAATAGCACACCCATTGCTACTGTTGTAAATTCAACCACAAACGGCTCTATGTACGGAAGGATATGTTCATCTATTGTGTGTAACGCAGAGTCTTCTGTATTGGTACATGTACAGTTGATGTTTAAAGATTCAACTCTCTCCAGCGGCTCAGCTAAAAACCCAATCCACGCCCATCCATTTAACACAATACCCGCGGATAAAACATAGTGAAAAATATCCAAACACTGAAACTTTGCTTTGTTATAAATATTGAAAAACCATAGTTGTATAATCACTACGACAAAATAAGCTGCATAATTGAGGACTTCTAAGAGTGACGAAAAATCAAAACTGAGGGACACCGCACACATCATCCCAACACTAGCTTTTAGGAAAAACGTTATGGCAGATCCCGTTCCCAGGAAGGCAAGAGCAGGCCACATGGAACAGTGGTCTGTAAGCTCTGCTTCTTCGCTACTGTCGTATATATTGGTACAGCTCCAAGCAACCATGCAATGTTCATCAAATGTTTTTCTTTTTCTTACCATCCAAAAGTACAATGCAAACGCGACAATGTAGTAGATCAGTCTCAAGCATCCTGCTATTAGGGCAAATATTGACCAGTTTTCAGATATTTCGTTAGTATTGGTTGGAAGATATCGAAAAAGAACCAGTGCAACCCCAATTCCTAACAGAAAACACATGACAAATGTAGCATTATAATAACTATGACGTTGAATGTTTCTGCCTTCTTTTCTTCTAAATACGTTCGATTCGTCTACAAGTGTACTGATATATTCTTCGTCTTCATATTCTTGAATAAGTACGGAAGACTCCATGGTGATCACCAAGCAATGTTGACCAAAGTAAGTTGTCTTTAAACGCCGGACTACTATTGAATCAAGATATAATAATGCTTATTACAATAATATAAGGAGTTAAATTTAATGAATCAGGAAGCTGGTAGTTGCAAATTGTTTGCAGATCAGTTTCTGATATTAATTGGTTTCATTGCTATTTATAAACACTTAGATTCTTTATGATTATATCAAAACACTCGCAAACTGTTATTTTAGATCGAGAAAATGAAACTGAAAACTCGTCTTTATCATAATATCCATCGTTTACTTTTACAGAGAGTCTACAGGGTGTCTCAATACAAACGCAGCGAACTTTTTTCTGAGGAAGCAGGATACAATTTTGAACAAACTTTATAATTATATAATGGATTATGCTGTGTGTTATTTGAATCTCTGATTCAACGGTTATGACACATTTGGTAAAGACCCTCAACATCTTTGTGGTCTGATTTGTTAATCTTTAAAGGTTTAACATTGGTGATGTAACAGAGAAAACATGAACAGAAATGGTTAAAACACCACATGATAAGGAAAAGCATCTCTTGGACTCACTTCATGACTTCAGGATCCAACTTAAATAGGATTGGTTGAAATTAAAACAGGTGGCTGGGTCTGGTTGATTCGGCACTGTTCTGTTCCCTTGAGTTCCAGATGAATTATTAACTTACTTCACTTCTTTATCTTCTGATTTGTCCTTGGTTTGTGTTTAGACTTGTAACTTAAACTGTTATTGGTTTATATTTTTCATTACAATACGTCATTGGACATTTGTTTGGGGAAATTATCATATAATAAATTACCTGATATCTCACCAGACGTGACAGAGTAAAGGAATATGAGAGTATCATGAATGTCCATTCTCAAATTTGAAATTTAGTAGTTTTAGCATGTTTCAGTTGAAGATGAACTTCAGTAGTAGGTAGGTTTTGCTTGAATTGAATATACTTTAAAACGGAGTAAATGGTTTCATAATGCCGTCACATTCTTGTCATTTCAAGCGCTACATTTCATTAATGGTGTGTCTATTCTCACAAAGTCGATTTCGTGGGATTTAAATTGTTCAGAGCTTCGAACCGGACTAGTTAAAGTAGATTGGACAACGCTGTATAACCATGATAACGTGTTTTATATCTACTGCCAATTATTTTCAATATATTTTATTTGCTCGTTGCGTTTATATTGGGACAAGCTGTACTGTTTAATATAGTCTTGTGTTTATTTAATGTGGAACGTATACCGAGGTACCAGAAGAAATTAACCCGGGGAAATCAAACAAGTGTACTGACTACTTATTGCAAGAATAGCAGTTGACTGTATCAAGGAGGTAATGAAGCACCCCATGGGAAATCCAACCAACAATGACAACACAAGGAGAAAGGGATTATCCCACTGCATGGACAAATGATTGGTAAGCGTTATCTCCAGTTTCTCGACATAACGACTTAGAGTTATGTTTTCCATTATGTATTGGCACATATGTGCAATAATTTGCAACATAATGAAAATCTCCATTCCGATTTATACCAAACGATTATCGAGGCATTAAAACAGCAAAACACAGGTGTACTACAGACTAATCGCTACCTTCCATCTACAATGGTGTTCAAAAGTCCCTTGATCATGTTGATGTCGTTATCTACAAACAACATATAGATTCTTTATTTCTTTTTGTAACCATAATGGGTCACAAACATTTATAGGGTTAGGGTTTAGGATTGGAGTAAAATAAGTTTAGGTATAGGGTTGGGTCATGGTCAAATGAGTTAGGGTCGGATGCTAGTACGGCCCATAATGGTTGTAATAAATAAATAAAGGAATGTCTTCCCCTCCCTAGTTCATGCACCAAACGGACTCTTAATGCTGACATGGTCTTTATCATTTGCTATCTTGCTGCAAGTGTTCTGCCTTGAACTTACATGCTTTCTTTTTGAAGGTTTTGCTTATGATATAGCACGTTTCACGTTCGCTTTCGAGGTCCACAAAATGTTCGAAATTCGACAGAAAGTTAGATCATATGGACTTTTATTATTCTTGGTATTGTTAAGGCTGGGGTAGACCTTCAAATGGCATAGACCGTTTTCGTTCTCTAACTATCAAACGAATTGCATAAACTATACAAAAGTATACATTTTTAGAAGCAGACTTTTACCATGAACATGATGATGTAATCGGTTTTTGACCAAAATCGACATTTTTGGTCAAAAACCAATATCACCAATATGTTTAGGGTAAAAATTTACTTCCAAAAATGTACACTTGTATGCGGTTTATGCAATTGAATACGCCAGTACAACAAAACCCGAACCCATATAGTTTTTGTTCTGTAAAATATAAATGGATACACATCTCTGAAAATGCTTTCAAATCACTAAAAAGCATTTCCATGTCTACATCCCAATCATAGTGTCACATTTGACCTTGTAGTTGACTTTTTTAGACATTGTTAGATAATGTTTCTAGTATATAACTGCAGGGGGAGCTCATGGAGTTGGGGTTTTCTTGTTCTGGCTGTTTAAATATAGCAACTACACTGAAAGCCAAAAGGGAGTCAAGGTTACTCCCAAAAGGGATCCAGTAAGTTGACTCTATGTCAGTATTGACTCCATTTGGGGAGTCACTTATATCATGACTCTCCAAAGGAGTCACTTAAACTCTTTTGAAGAGTTTAATGTCTCCGAAAAAAGAGTTGAGGTGACTCCTACTTGAGAGTCAGCTCGACTCTTTTTCCAGAGTCCAGCATCAATGACTCTCATTGGGAGTCACGTTGACTCTCCTGGGAGTCATCGTGACTCCTCCTGAGAGTCAACGTGACTCCTCATGAGAGTCATGGATGCTTGACTCCCTTTTAAGAATCACTTGACTCCCTTTTGGCTTCCAGTGTATGTACTATAACAATTGCCTAACAATGTCTAAAAATAGTCAACTGCAAGGTCAAATGTGACACTATGATTAGGATATTGACATGGAAAGCATGTTCAGAGATTTGTATGCATTTATATTTTATAAGTTTTTTACACTGGCATATTGAGAGTTAGAGTACAAAAACCGTTTATGCAAGTTGAATTTCTACCCCGCCTTAAAAGGCTGATGTTAAAACTTTAATATGGATATTTAATTAAAATTACCATTGCTGAGTTACAGTTCAAAAGTTTTTTTTTAAATAATGGATTGACACCAGCATTAATGTTATTTGCTATCGGTAACTTCCGGAAAGTGTTTAGCGTGCAAATGAAGTTTAAAAAGGTCTATAGGGCAATCGTGGTGCTTTCACTCAATTACTATGTGGCAAATAGTCGCGACCCCAAGATGGCACGTAACTTCAATTCAATATATGTTTGTTTTTCTTGCAGCACCTATATATCATCACATTTTCAGTGTTTATGTGAGTAGCAATATGTGACAGAGCAAAAGGGTACATTTATCTGACAGGAAGAGTGGGAATTATATTTCCTTCAGTATTTCGGATATCACCGCAGACAGTTCCATAACCCACTACTTGGCATACTCGTACAAAACATTTTTTTCTTTCTAGATTGTTTTTAAGTAGTTTTAATTGAAATACATTCATAACTAAAAATGCTACCCCGAATATTTGAAACATTTGCACCTATTTTTGCAACTATTTAAAACTATTATTGGAGGTTAAATTTAAATAAGCATACAAGTGGGTGAGTTCGGATCCATGGTGACAAATTCGTAAATTTTACACAAAGAAAAAAGTAAGGTACTGCAGTTTTAATTAAAAAATAATATATATTCAGTTTCATAAAGTAATTTTACATTATTTGTAGTTTTGTTGTTTTAGTAATTTCACAGAATAGTAACATTTCCATACCAGAAAATTATAAGTATTTTTCATTGCAATGTGGAATAGGCACCCTGGGAACCGCAACAAATTACTTGTCCAATACACATATACTAGAAGTAATCACTAAAACTCAAAATGTCTTTTTTTTTTTAAATTGACAATAGCTAAACTAAAACTGAAGTACCCTGATTTTTCTTGGTCTAATCTTCATGAATTTGATCAGAGTTTCCTATAAAAAATTTTGTTATCGAATTTTAAGCTGTTCAGCCACTTTCCCGGGCATGTCTGCCAGGAACTTATTGACCGGGCTTATTGAAGGCTAATATCCGGCTGATAATTGATAATAATTATCAAAATTAGAAAGCTGTTAGGAAAAAACTGATTGATGAATAAGTTGTATGGAAACATCAGTAAGTAAATATATACACCATGTATCAACCATGTGTATAATTTTTGTGTTTGAATTGACATTTCATATATTACCGGTATTTTTCGTACTACGGTAATTACATCACCCTCATTATACTCATTAACATTATTGAGCACGGTAATCGCACAACTTGGTTCATCCGTTCGTGGTGCGTTCCCACATAACGGCTAAAGAAACAATGGCGTGCTAAAAAAGTATTTTGAAAAATTCTGCGAATTCTTGAAAAATTCGTATTACATTTCATTTTCCAATCCATACTAAAAAAGTAACATTGCAGACAGAGATCGGAAATCGTGTGTGGTTTGTTGGCAACTTGCAAGTTGATCTCAGACTACCGTAGCTATAAGAAAAAACAAAATGTCTCTGATTCCGACAAATTGCATACAGTTTATCCTACCTCATTTCAAAACACACAAAGTTAAGACTACTTCAAGGAAAGTGGGATCCCGCCTAAACCTGAACTTGATCTTGTAAAACCCTCTACTTAAGATGCAGTCACACAACTGCCATACTTCTCTCAAATGTCTCAATAATTATAGCTATGGTGTTGACAACATATGGAGAAGATAAGATAAAGGGGGAGGGGGCAGGCCCGTAGCCCGGATTTTATCAAGGGGGGAGGGTACGGATTCTCAAAAAGTGGACCTTTTGGAGGAAAAAGTTTCGTTTTGGTCGATCTAAACTAATTTTAGTGGTTTTGACAAAGTGACAAGCAAAAAAGAAGAAGGTTTTTAGCACTTTTGCAAGCATTTTGTGCAATATTTTATTACAAAAACGACCTACATTTACGTATTTTGGTGCTTTGGTGGACATTTAGAGACTTTTTGTGGACCTTTTTTGTATATTGTCAAATTTGGGGGGGGGGGGTGAGACGCCCCACCCCCTGGCTACGGGCTTGGGAGGGTGGCTAGCGTGTCTATGTTCTGTGAGATTTTGATGCATACCATGCAGATATTTTTCAAAATGGTGACCTCAGATTTGCTGATGGCAACCCTCTCACTCAGATTTTGACAGCTTGCCCTACCACCATGTTAGGGGTTTCCCCCCTGACTTCTCTATCACAATGACCGCAAAGGATGTAAAAGAAATTACTTATCAGATGCCAGGAGTCGGTTTGTTTGACATTTTGGTGCAATCGGCGACGAAATATTAGGGATGGCATGAAATACGCTAATGATAATTCTGCTAGCTGGAAATTATTCTTCTCGTGATGATTATAGTCAGCTAAAAGTTCTTTTTACGAAGTACAACGTACGTGTTATTTGCAAATGTGACCAAATCTTAAATCCTGTGAAGCACGTTTTCAGGAACTTGTATATAAATATGTTTTTCATTATGCATTTAACCCACGTATAGCAGTTGCCTTCATAACATGTGCATGGAGTGGCCAAATACTGAACGCGCAGCAAAAGACATAACTTCAAAACATTATTCTTCCGTAAATATAGCCAAGATGTTTACATGTATTTATGTTATGGAAGTCTAAATTCATTACACGGCAGTACTTGTGCAAAATTACTATATAAAAGATACAGCGATTTTTCATCTTTTTAACTCATTTAACGCCACCAAACGTGAATTGCTTGAACCATTTGACAGCAGAGAGTGACAATGGAGACTTTAGCAAAAACATCGTCTTCTTTGTTGATATGTACCATTCAATTATCAGTACTATTTCTTTTGGCTGGGAACTTTTGTGCAAATGCCGCACCAGTATTCAACTCTAGTTCAGCTGCAACTACTAATTTGACACAAGTGGAGGAAGATTTCTCTGAAGGACTTGTAAGTAGAATGCTACTTAGTGGATTTAATCACGCCAGTTTAGTAGGGACCCGGGTGAGCTCCGGGGGATATGTCCGACTTGAACAGTTAAGAATTGTCCAAAATATAGGCCTATATTACAGCAATAATTTCATGCGTTATTCATGTTATTCCCTTATGGAAGGGAATATGGAAGGGTATCACGACGGGTATATATAAGTGAGTGAAAAAGGTCATATCCAATGTTAATTATTGATATCCTTGTAATTAATAAGTTAATTTATAAAAGTATTTAATTAGAGTGACCATACAACTACTATAGTACCCTATAGGAAGCAATATCCAAAAGATTTGCTCAGTGAAGACAAGTGTCAAATAGCCAGTATAGTTTCTTAATAAGTTATACATATAGCCCACGCAGAACATTATGATAGGTGTTAGTACTTAGGGGAAAATGCTGATTATCATTATTCCTCAGGTGACGGATGAAAGAACTGGTACAAAGTTGACTGATTTTGCGAATAGTCGCTGCTTTATAATGCTTGCTAACAAATATGCCCCAGCCTTGTTGTTGTCACTAGGATATAACTTCGAGGATAAACACCTCCCATTGTATTTGTGAAAATATACCCGGTGTGAAAGTAATCGTAGTCCCCCTGAAATGGTAGTCCGCCTTCCATAGA
>JXSR01S073768.1:45187-56834 GCA_000969725.1 Ophiothrix spiculata | reverse complement strand
CACACTTCAAAATGAAATGACACCCATGCTCTATCTCGCAGTGACTCTTACACATGCTCTGATCATCAAATTACTACATAACTTGCACAGAATGTAGAAATGAGAATTCTGTAGTAGGAAATTGACACAACTCAATAGAATTGAAAGAATATCACTCGAATAGAGTGGAATTTCTAAAAAGAATGCCTTATTAAGCATTGTGTTAAGGCATAACGAAATTCTACTCGTTTACATTACATTAAGATTAAAATTGTTAAAATGTTGTAGGTCTACTGCTAGCCATGAAACAGAGACATTTTACTATTTTGTGTAATAATTATTACGTCACTCTTATATTTGGTTTTAAATAATGTGTTTATTTAAAAAGTTCGGCCGCGCATATAGTGTAAACAGGTTTGACAGATAGTTGTCTCGGATAAGACAGCATATCGTTTCAGGCTCATTTTTGGTTTATAAAGATCACCTTCGAAAACTGGCTCGCATGTGGTTACCCGGGAACAACCCAAGAATCCAGCACCCGGTAATCAGTAACAGTTGTTTATGTAATATCTTGGTAGTGAAATGAAATTAGCTCTTTTGTGTGGCATTATCAGTGTAGCGTAATATAATACTTTCAAAATATTCATGCTTAATCCCTCCATTTTAAAAAGGTCGCCTAAAGAACAAAGACATTAGCTATTGATGATGATCATTACGATACGCACGAGTACATGGTTTCCCTCTATTGTATAAAACTGTTTACACACCAGTATCTTGATCTTGCTCAGGTCTATTAAATAATGGTAACTTTGCTTGGTGATACGAAAAAGAACGATAAACATCCAATTTAGACGAGCAAAGTTGGTAAAATTGAAAAGAAGTTGGCATTTGGCGTTGCTGCAAATGTCTTAGGCAAGGTGTCATCAACACTAGAAAACTAGCGGATTATCTGACAAAACTAGCAAAAAAATATAATTTCAGATTAAAAATACCTTTCATTTTCATGAAACTCAATTTCAATAAAAATACAGGTATTTTAAACAGACAGAACTCGCTCAAATTGTGGTCGATTTTCGTCATCTAAGAATATTTCTGTTCAGTAAAGTGCTCTCAATATGTATCTATAGATGCATGAATAGTGATCGTTTTTCTACATGAGACAATCGGAAGCTTGGCAAATTATCGTGGATGTTCGGCAAAATTCGGAAATGGTACTGAACGCTTGATTTGATTAGTATTATCAAAAGTCGGTCAGATCTGTAAATCTGCAACGTTAGATAAAATTCATGAAATGACATCATTCTTTAAAATAAAATGTGAAAAGTAAAAAAAAATTAACCGGCTGACCGACCCAAAATTTTAATTTTTCCACTGGAGGGCAAACAACTAATTTATTTTGTTGGTCTTATCAGTGGTTTTCTCTGTTGAACTTAACAACTTAGCATAACTATGCTCCTTAATATGCTTATATTTTCGGAACCCTACTTAACCTAATTAACAGCTGCTCAAAGTCTTCGTTGTTAACAGTTAATCAAAGTCTCCGTTGTTCGAAATGGCTTCCTCCTTATTTTCCAAGGCAGGCAGTCATGTTTATTCAGTAATGCCCGGTCCAGACTCCACTATCGTATGCTGACGACAAAATGACGTAGGTCATCGAATTAAACTGTGCGTTTTATTCGATGACCTACGTCATTTTGTCGTCAGCATAGAATATTCTAAGCAAAATATTCTATACGATAGTGGAGTCTATGCAAAATATTCTATACGATAGTGGAGTCTGGACAGGGCTTTACTCATAGAACTTTTTATTTCGGATTTGTTTGTCTGTCTGGCATGCAGCTGCTTGATAGTACCTGTCCAGCAGAAGCGACGATGCGGGAATCAAGAATATTGAATGGTGTAACAAAATATACAATTGAATACCAGAAAGCAACAACAACCAAATTCCACTGGGTTCGTTTTTGAGAAAATTTTGGCAAAACTTGGTGCTGTAAACAGATGTTTGATAATATCGGCCTTACAGAGTCAACCTTTAAAATTGAACAGGTGCAAAATTTTGGCAAAATTAGGCATAAAAATACATCTTTTTTTATTGATCAACGAGATAACAACTGCGAGCACTTGTCTCCCGTTTTTCATTTTTATTACTATCTTCACTTTTAGTGCATTTAAAAACTTTTTTATTGCAGAGTAATCAGCTCACGCGTTCGATAGCAGCATACGATCTAACGTTCCAGATATTACCCAACGGACTTTGAAAAGGTCTGTTCGCAAAGAGTGTCTCCAATGGTCTCAACCCATGGCAATTGTTTGCTATGGTCTCAATCCATAGCAGGGGTTTGCTACTTACTCACTGACATGTGTTTTCGGTATACAACACCGGAAGCAACATAAACATGGCGGACTAGCGATAGGAATTTGAACACCGTCTAAAATCCGCAACATCTTTTCTCTGCTGCCATAATAACTGTTGATTAGCATTACAAATTGGACTAAGGCTATACACATGTAACTGTAAAGAGAACAAATGTTTAGAGAATGTTAAAAATTGGAGATGAAATGAAGTTAGGGTACATACAGAATTAGGGTTCAAGTATTAATATATTTAATATAAAACAACAGATATTTATTGTCGGATGTGACAGCAGGCTTTTTTTTCTCAAAACACAACATGGTATTAATTACATGTATATTTACAGCTCCTAAACATCTCCTCATCGATTTTATCACAAACAAAACCTACAGCACACCGCCATCAATGGACACCAATCTTCTAACTTCTACCTTTTCTTTGAAACAACCTCCCAATAATGCTAACAGTAAGGCTCTAAACAGTCAGTCATAATTGTTTAAATCACACAAAAAAGAAAATGTAATGTAAATGTACTTACATTTGAGCTGTAAACTTTGTAATAATTGTCGCTCTTGGCACCAGCAATGAAAGTAATGAGGTTACTGAAAATACCTGCATAACAAAGGTAAATGGAGATCAGAAATGAACCTCGATCGAACTGATCCATTCAAAGAATTAATATAATAAAATCAGTCGGATGAGAATTGATACATTAGACCCCTTATTCTAAAAAATCCTTGTCACTAAAAGAACCTGTCATGTTACTGAAAGACCAGTCATTTCTTAATTTGATGTGAATTTTCGGAACTAAATTTGCCGCAATTTACGCTTGCCTTTGGAAGTGTTGATCTGAAAATTACTTTTCTCATATAACTACAATGGAAAATGACTAGGGCCTAAAAAACGTAATGGTATATTAGTGAAGATGTTCAGTGTTCACAATTCGTTTGAATTTAAGGTGTCCTGAAATGCGTGTACACATCGCGTCGTCGCAGTTGGAACTTCTCAAAACTATCAAAGGTCTTAAGGACGATCACGGTGATAAGTTCCTACCTGTAGATTTTGTTTATTTTTTGTCAGTAGATAAGAGTCTAAACTTTAAAATTCAGCAATAAAAAATGGGAGTCACCGACCATCTAAGCGCGCTATGACGTCATATAAGACGACGTCATTTTCCTTTTAATTGACGATAACTTGAAAACTCGAGCGTTAGGTTAATTTATGTAATTAAATTAATTAACCTAACTCTTTTTATTTGTTCGATGTAATAAAACCAAATTTCCGGCGATGAAAATTGTTTTTTAGATTTTACCCTATGTAATTTCATCTCCAGCTATCTTTTGAAAACAGTCGGTGACCCCATATTTTTTCCTTGATTTGACATCCACTTGACATTCAAAATTGACCAGCCCAAAACTAAAAAATTCTACAGGTAGCAAATATTTGAAAAATCATCATTTTGTGGTATAGGAAAACTCACGTAAACAGTTTTATCACTGAAGGTCCATTGGCTCGGGAGCACTTGTAGCTACTCGTTACTATTTCGCGCCATTTTCGGCGCTTACCGGGAAGACAATGCCTAAACAACTAGTGCGCGTGTTGCGTTTTGTGTATTAGGCGCAAATCTTACGCTTAGATAAGACGATCGCGGTGTTAATTTTCACCAACAGGTAGCAGCGTTACAGAATCAGTTGTTGGTCAGTGGCGGGAAGATTTTCACAAAATGCACGCGTGGTATCTAAGTGTAAGACTTGCGCCTAATACGCAAAATGTAAACGCGGGCACTAGTTTTTTACGTATTGTCTTCCCGGTAAGCGCCGAAAATGGTGCGAAATAGTAACGAGTAGCTACGAGTGCTCCCGAGCCAACGGGCCTTTAGTGATAAAACTTTTTACGTGTGATTTCCTTTACCACAAAATCCTGATTTATCAAATATTTGCTAGTGGATTTCAAATCAAGAAAAAAAATATGGGGTCACCGACTGTTTTTAAAAGATAGCTAGAGATGAAATTACATGGGGTAAAATCTAAAAGACAATTTTCATCGCCGGGAATGTCGAAATTTGGTTTTATAACATCAAACAGATAAAAAAGTTATTTACGTTAAATATCCTAACGCTCAAGTTTTCAAGTTATCGTCAATTACAAGGAAAATGACGTCATCATATATGACGTCATAGCGCGCTTAGATGATCGGTGACCCCATTTTTTACTGCTGAATTTTGAAGTTTATACTCTAATCTATTAACTGACAAAATATAAATAAACAAAATACAGGGTGTATCAAAAAGAAGTTTACAGTGATTAAAGTGCCTCCATTTCAAAAAGTATGACACATTCTCTAAATTTGTTTTTAAATATAAGTTAAATAGACCATTATCTTTCCATAACAGAAAAAATTACATATGTTCGACAACCAGAACGAAAATTATGGTCAATTTTGTAAATTGTAAATAAAACCGGTTGCGCAAAGTCAATAAAAATAGTGACGGATCCTTATGTTTTTCCCTTTTTACGAAGACTAGAGAACTTTAACATTACCTGCATGTCCGATTAGGGCTCTGTTAACAAAGTGCGACACTTTCTGGCAATTAGTTTTAAACATTGATCAAAAGATGTCGACCAATTCGTTAATATCTTTGGCTGAAACTTACACTTATGGAAGAGACCATAGGATATCAAATCAAGTGATATTGGAAAACCATTACTGATGCCACGACAGTGTTGTGAACTTAAGTATCTAGGGAAGTTGTTTTCTTTAATGTGTGGACAGTGAAATAGCCTTGTAAATGAAGTGATAACAAGAATAGTCCTTAAAAAGGACAATCTCACGTCAGCCAGCAGTCCGGGTACAAGTTTGCATGAAAAAACATAATTTTCATTCTGTTGTTGTCACAAATATATTAACTCTTGTTTGAACAAGTATAGTAATAATAGCAATATGAAAATTCTTACGTTGCAAACATGGCAAGCATGATTGAAATATATTATGCGTCCGCTGACAAATTATCTATGACTTCTTTTAACTTGATACTAATGGGGTCAAATTCAAACGACTGTAATTTTTTCTGTTATGGAAAGATAATGGTCTCTATTACTTATAATTAAAAACAAATTTAGAGAATGTATCATACTTTTTGAAATGGGATCACTTCAATCACTGTAAACTTCTTTTTGATACACCCTGTATAAACAAAATCTACAGGTAGGAACTTATCACCGCGATCGTCCTTAAGACTGGCGGGGTAGGCGGCATTTTTATGATATGGTAATGTTACTACATTTCAAATGATTCACGTGGTTGGATATAGTTATATAGCTTCCGTGATTACCCAGAGCAGTTGCTCACATTCTATATAACGGGCTGTGGAGGGGTGGGGAAGCAAGTCTTGGTCCAAACACGATAACGAATGTCCGTTTATAGAATAAAATTTTCGCCAATATCCCCTTCACCCTCCGCTGGGGAAAACATCATGACTGAACAATATTCATAGATCTATCAATATATATATTAACGTAGCATTGAAGTTAATTGCCATCCAGACATAATAATTATCAGCATTGGCCTAGGTTAAGGTTACAAGCTATTTTAATAGATTTAAATCATTTTAATAGATAGAATAGCATTATAACGTTGTCATATTATTAGAAGATATGGAAGCGTATAAATAGAATCGGATGCAACACCAATACGTTAGTGCTGCTGTTTTGCTGATGGCAGTTTCTATTTTTCATACATACACATTTCATTTTTATAAGGGATGTCAATACTGCACTCATCATTGCGTGGAATGCTCTCCCAAGTGTAACATGTTCCTAACTTTATATCATAGTAAAGTTATATTTTAATATAATTTGAACCTTTATTGCAGAACTTGGTATAAGAAATATATCATAAATCCACCAACAACTATGAAATTGAAGTGTTAAAAACATTGGTTGTATCATCCTGTCACATAAATGATTTTGTAGTTGATCCAGTGGCGCCAAATCTGTTGAAATCATGTGCATGCCGATTTTTAAAGCAAATTTGCTATATGATTCTACCAATATAAGTGTGATAATGACCGAGGTTTGAAAAGATAAATCATAGTTCTATCATCTATGTCGAATGGTTCATCTTTGATTTATGTCTCTGTTTTCGAAAAAAAACACCATATTATTTTGATAACAATTGTGCAGTGTTTCTCTCAAGCTCCTTTGCAAGTGACTTTCAGCAAAATCTAAATAGACATTTTCATTTTTGGAACCTATGAATAAAAAGCTATAACTTACTGTGATTTTTTTTCATACGATGATAAAACCACATCGCTAATTGCAATGTAAGGTTACTTTTGCATAGTAATTAGTCATTTTATACACTGCCATTATAAAACAAGTGGACATTCCTTGTGCTTGGTATTCGTTTACCCTGTATATTCGATAGTCATGCCCAGAGAATCTAAAGCATGCTATCATAACGCCTGTGTTAAAGAAGTCTAGTCTGGATCACAACATGTTAAAACATTATAGACCAGTATCTAATATCAAATTCATTGCTAAGATCATTGAGAAAGCGGCGTCATGTCAAGTGGTGGATCATGTGGACAGCAATTCCCTTGGCGAGAAATATCAGTATAAAAAGAACCATAGTACGGAGACGGCCCTCCTTAAGGTCAAAAGCGATATACTCCAGTCCATTGATAAAAACAATGCTGTCCTCATGGTCCTGCTTGACATGTCGGCCGCTTTCGACACGGTCGACCACACTTGTTTATTAGAAAGGCTTGACAAGCGTTTTTGTATTCGTGGCTTGGCCAATTCATGGTTTAGAACATATCTCACTGATCGCACCACCAAAGTTGCCATTAACCAGGTTTTCTCTGATGAACACATTCTCAAATACTCGTTGCCCCAGGGATCCATAATCGGCCCTCAGGGCTTCATAATGTATTATACTAGTCCAATAGGTGACATCATCCGGAAGTACAAAATCTCATTCCACGCATACGCTGATGATGTGCAGCTTTACTCTGAATTTAATCCTAAGAGTGCTGTTGAACGTGAGTTAGCTCTTTCCAATTTAATTGCTTGCATTTCGGAAATTAATACCTGGATGACTCAAAATAAATTGCAATTAAATCAGGACAAAACAGAGTTTTGCGTCATGGCAAGTCATAGAGCTATAAAGACTCTCGGGGAAATACATCTGAACCTCGGAGAAGCTACCATTTCACCTTCTCTGAATGTCAAAAATCTTGGTGTCACCTTAGATTCGTCTCTAACCATGTCCACGCACATTGGCAATGTTTGCAAAACTGTCAATTTTCATATCAGAAATTTATGGCGCATCCGACGGTTCATATCACAGGAGGCCTGTCACAGTGCTGTCCGAGCGCTTGTCCTGTCCCGCATTGACTATGCCAATTCGCTCTTGTACAATGCGTGCTCTAAAGATCTAATGCGATTGCAGCGTCTTCAAAATAAAGCTGCTCGGCTTGTCTTTGCTTGTGGACGGGACAGTCGCTCGGCAGACCTGCTTTCATCCCTCCACTGGCTCCCCGTTAAAGATAGAATTTATTTCAAAATTGCTATGTATGTGTATAAGTGTATTAACAGCATTGCACCATCGTATTTATCTGAATTGGTTTCATTACAGAGTGTTAGGAATACGTCTGAATGCAGGCAGCGACTCAGATCTTTCTCTGATTCCACCCAGCTGTTCGTTCCACGGTCTCATAAACGTGCTGGGGATTCTTCGTTTCATGTTGCGGCTGCTAAATTGTGGAATAAGCTCCCTGCTAATCTGAGAGAGTCTGTATCGTTGCCAGCTTTCAGACGTGCACTTAAAACTCACCTCTTTTCTGCATAATTTGTTGGTATATTTTTGTTGTATGTATATGTTTTAGCGCTGTGTTCTTTGTAGAGCGCTTTATAAATGCTTGGTAATAATAATAATAATAATAATAATAATAATAATAATAATAATTATGGGAGATTTTAACATTGACCTATAATGCTGATTCCCTACTCACCCTACCATCACCTACCATAATTATAAATAAGTATCCACAGTGCAGGGCCCTATTGATTATAAATACAATCCCCGACCTGTATATTTGTTAATACTGTGCAATACATTTTGGTTTGACCTAATAGTGAATGTATACTTACAGGATAAATTGCCATTATAAAGGATAAGTGGACTTTCCTTCTGCTCGGTATTCTTTTACAAATATAAAACTCGGCTTCTATGAATACTAGCACTGTGAGTGTTGTCAGCAGAATCGCCATGATTACGATGGTCATAGATGTTGGACTAGAAACCATCACTGTAAAAAGGAATCCAATTATCACTGACTTCGATTATTGATAGTTATCTATGACTTACATGTACACAATTGTGATGAAGCATTTCGGCTGAGTTTTCTGATCATCAGAGGGGTCGAACTCTCAAAACAAATAAAATACAAAAGACCTCGTCGTTTTTTTTAAGAATCATCTTGCGCACTGAACATAACAAAGTGATGCTAAATCGGGTAACTTTAGAGTAATTTATACAAAATAAAATACCTCTCTTGAATCTCTTCCTCCCATCTCAAAAAGAAAACTGACGAAAAATATATAATTTTATTTACTTGGTCTTGGGGACCTCGATACACTACAATTAGATAAACGTGTTTACATGATCACGTTTATTCAGTCAAAAAATCTGATTTAAATCTAAGTTTCAAGCGCATTTACCAAAACGGCATTTCCAACAATCACTTGAAACAATGCAATGATTCAAGATTCACAGGTGAGAAAAGCAGGGTGCAAGTCTTGCTATCAATTCTGTTCGATCAGATGTATCACATTATTATCATGATTATCAGGAATATTTAAAAAAGAAAGTTTCGAATGCATGCCTAGAAATTATTTGGGTCAACTGCGTTGACTTTCCAAAATGTTGCTGTTAAATTTACCGAAGCGTAGAAATATAAACAAAAGAAAGTTAAGAAACAACATAAGGATCACGAATCTTCGGAGCGACAGATATTGTCAACTGCCATACAATAATGTATTTTGTTGTCAGTGGATACTGTTAGAAACAGTGAAGATACAGTCAAAATGGCATTCTTTGGCATATCATTCATGTTTCAAATGACCTGTTTCGAGCCCGATGGCCTACAGTATTAATCTTTTTTTGTTGACTGATGTGTTTGAGAACAAGATTCACTATTTTCAGTTTTAATAGTGGGATCAACAAAATTTCAAATTTAGATAATATGAAGACGTCTCAATTCTACGTCTTATAATTGACGTGGTTGAAAATACGTCTCCTTGTTTCCTTGGGCAAGAAACTTTACTCTAATTGCTCCGTGGTCCGGAACAGGGGCGTAGCTAGGGGAGGGCAAGTTGCCCCAAGCGCCACCTCTAGGGGCGCCAAATCGTCACTACATGAAAAATAATTGGACCAACATTTCATGCAAAAGGGGACATATTGCTGAAATTAGCTATTTTTTCCCTTATTTCTTGCACACCTTCAAAAATTAAATATTTTTTAGCTTAAATAAGCAAATATTACTGCAGAAAATGTGATTTTTTTTGGAGTGCTTTGCGCGCTTAAAGAAATATTTTGGCAAATAAAAGTAGAAATTCTTAATTTTTGCAAAAAAAGAGGAGTTTTTCAAAGCTGTTGGAATTTTTTTGGGTGTACCTTTTTTGCCCCAGTTTCACTTCTTGCCCCGGGCGTCAGACACCCTCGCTACGCCCCTGGTCCGGAAGTCACGTTAAGCCGTTGGTCCCCTGTACGAATGCGCCTTCTTGGGGCACTGCATACAGTGTATAGCTTGGTGAGTCTATTTGTAGCTGGAAAACAATAGTCATGTATTGCACAGTGTTTCGTGCTGCAAACTGTACCTTCAAACAGTTGTTCCGATGTTGGATTTCTTAAAATAAATGTATTGTTTCCACACGGGTTTCTGGCCGCCATCTTGAGCCCTTAGTTTTCACCAGATTTATTAATAAATAATCCTGACGCACTGCTTCTTTGGTGTTGCATTCACTCCATATAGTTCACATTAGGTCAGTCTAGGCAGCTCCATGTTGGAATCTGTGGAACAAATTAGTCAACACATATAAGAATCATATAATATAATGCGACCTTTTCGGCCTAGGCGCGATACGTAGTTTTATGATATACAAAATATTTTGTTAAACTAGTCTTCTTAAAATATTCAAGCAATGCTACAAAGTGTTAAAAATGAAGCGCTCACCTACGATTTTTTGATTTTTTTGTAGTTTACTGAATTTATTTTTTTACCGTCCAAATGAGTTTGCTTAGTTTTTCTTTTATGACCATTAATTTTGTTGAATTAAATACGGGATTCCGAATTTAATTTCACATATATAACAGTCTGTCTCTTCAGGGGGGTTGTGATTCATGGGTCATCAGATCAATTTATTAAAAAATGCAGTGATACACTATCATGCAATAACACTATATCTGAACCTTCTGAATTTGTAGTCAGCAGGGCGTATTCACGCATATCGCTAACTTTAGTGAGCGCGCATGCATGCTAGAACTTGGCCCGCTTTGGTGGGTTGTTTTCTAATTATTGTTTGAAAGTGTCGTATGATCCAGATGAAATTGGCTGAGGTAATTCCATGTTTTGATTGTGCGAGGAAAGTAGGAGTTCTTGTAAACGTCTTTCTTTGCAAATGGTGTTACTAACAGCTGAGTGTCGTTTCTTCTTTAGCCTGCTTCTTTGGAAATTTTAGTGTATGCTTCCCTGTTTATCCCAACGAGGTCATTTTGAATTTTGAACATCATTGCAAGTCTGGTCTTTTCTCTCCTGATTTTTAATGTGTCCCATTCCAGAGTTTCTAACATTTTGTCAACACTGATGTCCCACTTGTAATCACCCATGCAGAAGCGTGCTGCTTTGCGTTGTACCTTTTCAATTTTGTCTACGGTTCCCTTTTTGTATGGATCCCAGGCACAACTTGCATACTCGATGACTGGTCTCACTAACGTGGTGTAAGCGGTTGATTTAACTTCCCTTGGGCAGAACCACAAGTTCCTCTGCAGCATTCCAAGTGTGCGATTTGCTTTGCTGATGGTGTTAGATACATGCTCATCCCAGTTAAGTTTGCTATCAAGTTGGACTCCCAGATATGGATGTGATGGACATCAATAGTTCAAGTCAGCGTAACACGATACGCCAACGGTATCCCAATTTCGTTTTTTACATAAGTTATGTACCCAACTGGAGGTTTCAAAATATGTATTGAAATTTGGGGTAAAAACAATCAATAGTTCAAGTCAGCGTAACACGATACGCGAACGGTATCC
>JXSR01S073767.1:14514-28510 GCA_000969725.1 Ophiothrix spiculata | reverse complement strand
CAAAATATTCCCTATGGTTATGTTTTAACAATGCGAAATGCAAAGGGATCATGGTCACGGAAGGACGGTAACGGAAGGACAATTTGTCCGCTGATTTTTGGCTGCACTGAACCGTAAAGCCTGGTCAGGATTAACAAAAAATACAACCTCATGTGTAAATTTGGTCCTTATTTAAGCCATTTAGAACAATAACACCTAAGTAAACAACCAAGAAGGGGTTGACAAAATTAAATACAAGTTACTACTTTTCATTATGAAAATCAAGAAATTTGACCAAAAATTAGGTTTTTTAAAGAAATTTCATAGACATCTTTATTTAGTCTTTTCAAAACTAGGTTCATTTTAAAGAACTTCAAAATAGCTTTCTTTTGATACCAAATATATGTTGGTAGCATTTTTCATTGAATAGTTACATCCTTTTTTCAATATTTTTCTCATGTCCACTTTTTCGTGAAAATGCCCTATTACAAATCCAAGAATAATAAGAAAAGTTTTTCAATGGCAGCACCATTTTTTCTCATTACAAAATTAAAGACTAGTACATTACAACATATAGTATAGCCATACGCTAAATAAATGTGTTATACCTCCACCGGTTGTTATTTTTTCGTGCTGAAACTTCTTGACTTTTTTCCTTCAAGCCTTGCGCTTATTTTAAGATAATTGTTACGAAAATCGGACCTAGGGTTGGGACGTGGCGTTGCTTAATTATAATAGCACGCTGGGTCAAACGAAAAACTGACCAAAAACTGATTTTCTATGGGAATTACACACAAATTGTGCTTTTTGCTTTCAGGATACCCTCCACTTTGTTTTATCTTATTTATTTGATTTATTTGGAGCAAGAACATGTGCAAGCATACTTTGACACATATCATTGCTAAAAATACAACTTTTACTTGAAAAAATAGCGAAAAACCATGATGTTGGTGATTTTTGACTGACGTCACTGTGACGTCATACAAGGTCCGATTTCAATTTTTGTTGGTACCAATGGACTCGTGAGGGTCATAGCTATCCACCAGTACCCTACACGTGACGTTTCGTCAATCGGTTTCCGAGATCTGAAGGGGGGGGGATCCCCCCCCCCCCCCGGCTGTGAGGTGGGTCGAAAAAGCCCGTCTCTTTTAGGGTTAAACAATTCCACTTCAATTCATTAGCATTCAAAAAAGATTTATATATGTTTCATATAGTAGATACTGCCTTCAGTTATGAAAGGGAATTGGTCATCTGCTCATTTCTGCAGGATTTCTCAAAGAGAAAAGGTAGTATAAAGTTTGCAATGTATATGCAATGCACATACTGCATTTTTACTTCGTTCAGCAGTATTGAACATGTTACATCCATGCTGCCATTTATGCTTACAAGAATTTGATTAATCTTTGAATCTGATAATGGCTAGCTTAACAAAATATCAAGAAACTGGCTCCAATTGATTACTTTTCAGCAAGATTCAACTAAAGTTCTGTTAACTACACACTGGCATGCATGTTAAAAAAAACATGTGTTGACACAAAGAAGATTGTATACTTACACCTGACCAGGCGGCATCATAGCCAACAGTTTTTCCACAGTCAATAACATACTCCCTACAGCATGAATCTGGGAATGTTCCTTGCTCAAATGTTGTATTCATGGCCCAGTCTCTAGGTCCATCAACACCACAGCATTTCAACTGAAATGGAAGATACGATAGAAGAAGGGTTTTGAAGTCAAGTGTCAAATAAACCATGTAACAAATACACAAATACAGTTTAGGGGAGAAAAAATCAAGTTTTTACACAAAAGAAAAGATTTGTATGGGTTTGCATTTTGGGGGAAGAAACCTTTCCCTGGTGTAAATAGAGAAGGATTTATGGGAAAGGATGGCTTTGTACTGTGGGTAGGGAAACGACTTTTGATACTGAAATAAATGAATCTTAATCTGAAAAATCTTAAGAAAATTAGAATATTTTCCTATGCATTTAGATGGGAAGGACAGCTTTGCATTTAGGAGGAAGCTTGACTATATACTTCCCCATATGGGGAAGAGTTTATGGATAAAAATAGCAGATGCATTGGGGAGGGGAGGAGAAGAGGAAGCTTGAATCCTCCTCATAGCTTTGCATTTGGGGGGATAATGCTTGCAGCTTCCCGAGGTACATGTAGGGGTGGTTCAGCCATGCATTTAAGGGGGGAGGGGGGTGAAAGCTTGTAATCCTTCCCCATAGCTTGGCATTTCAGGGATGATATCTTGGTTTCTTCCCAGGGAAGGACAGCTGCTAAATTTGTGAGGAAGTAAGAGATTCATTCCCTGTGTTGGAAAGGATTTGGATAGGATTTAAATTGATGATTTATTGGACAGTAAGGAGGTTCCTACACAGTGTTTCCGCTAAGGTTTTTTAGCTTGCGCCATTTCGAGCAAGTTTGACAAAGTTTAAGAAATGCTTGCACTAAAATCATGAGCTGTGGCTGAAAATTGGCTCAAAGAAGCTAGAAAAAATATCTTTCTCACACATTTTCAGAAACTCGTTGCGTCAATTTTCACCGTTCCTGCGCCAATGGCGCGCCATACGGCCTTAGCGGAAACACTGTTCCTACACCTTACACACAATTAAATCCTTATAATTCTTCCATAGCTTGGCATTTCAGGGATTAACAGGAAGACAGCTGCTCATTAGGGAGTAGTGTGGCACACTGGTAGAGCTCTCGCTTCGGGTGAAGTAGGTCCCGGGTTCAATTCCTGGCTAGGGCATAGGGATTTTTCTTCGGCCTATTCTGTCCAGTATCAGAATGGCACACTACTCCTGTGGCAAGGCGGGTTGGTGAAGTACTGTTAATACTTCCCTTTCACCAATGCAGCTAGCCAGTTGTACGTGAATTTGGTTTACCGATTCCATACCGTCTTGGTAGGTTTCCTCCGGGTACTCCGGTTTCCTCCTACATCTAAAAATCGGACTTCTTCCCATTTATTCCATGTCATTCTCCCGGTCAGTTGTGTGATTGGCGTCTGTAAGTGACCTAGGATACTCTCCTGTGGAGCACTGCGGCTGACACACAGCAGCGCCTTGAGACCTTCGGGTGACAGCGCGTGGTATAAATACCCTCCATTATAATTATTATTTGGGGGAAGTAAGCTTTCTTTCCCTATGTTGGAAAGGAGAGCTATGAATGAATGATTTATCGGACAGTATTGGACAGGTGCTTGCATGGTGCATTCAAGCTGAGGAAGAATTTAGAATTTCTTGACAAATAGATTATATGATGGACATTCACATGAAAGTACTAAACAAACAAGTTTAGATCCCCTTTTACATGATAAATTCAGACACACCAGAGACTGTATAATGAATCCTGAGCCCTAATATGTTATTCAAAGTGGTATGATTAATAACTAGTCATAAGGCGACAAAAAAAACCATTGTTTTACGTGCGGTTGGCGTTTTCAAGTAAGGTCAGTCTGGTGATTTTTTTTCTTAAAAAAAAATTGCTTAAAATAACCCCCAAATCCGAAAAAATTGGGAGAAAAAACTTTCTAAAAAGTTAAACCAAGATTGTCAAATTTTGTCCAAAAAACAGCTGATTGTATGTGATTTTTGCCAAAACTAAAAGAAAAAATATTCTTCCAAAACGCAAATTTAGGGTCGGTCGGGTCCGTAAAACAGGGTTTTGTTTGTGTTTTTCATCGCCTGATCCTGTTTTTTTTAACGTTACCAGCTAATTTTATACCTACATCTGTTTGCAAGCGGTCCCATGCACTCATAAGGCCGTCTTCGGTGCCATAATTCTCCAGACCGTTAATAAGATCGGATTCAACATAGTCTGAGACTTGGCTTTGATAGACAAATCCCAGAATTCCAGCGACAATTTCCAAGATGAAGATGACAAGCAGCAAGAAGAAGAACTGGATTGGTTTGGAATGAAAAATCAATGAAATTAATGTGATGAAATGTACATCTTTAGGTCTTGAAAAGTTATATAACTCTAGATTGCTACAAAAGCAACAATATTGGATATTCTACCCAGAGTTTACTGCATCATTAAACTGAATGAGTCAAAATTTAAAATGATTAAAACATATATATAGTTAGAAAATAAATTGCTTCCCAACCCATACTATATAATGTAAATTTACATTTGATGTTTGCATCTTAATCTTGATCTCTATAATGTTTCAAATGCATGTCGACTTTCATATTTGGCAAGATCCTAATAAAGTATATTTAAATTTTTGAATGTTTTTTTATCAACTAACAATGATTTCCAATTGCCTTGGATAAAGAAATTATGATGAAATACCATTTAAAGGGGGACAAGCATAGCCTAGCAGTGTAAATTTCTAACTCTTAACCATGGGGAATTGGAATCATGGGTGGTCGACATATGAAGTGTTATTGAGCAAGATATACCCTCATGCTCCTTTCCACTTAATAGTTAAACTTTATGGCTACTGGTATTCTTCAATGCTGGGAAGGTAATATACTTCTGGGGCATAAGTTGTATTGATCCCCTAACCAATAATATAACCAAAATAGTGGAGTTTGGCCTAATCGCATTGAAATAGTAGACTTTGTCAAGTCCTTTGGGTGTCCCTTTATCTTTCTTTGGCTTGGGATGGTAATCTTATTCCTAAATTGTTCCCCCTTTTTTCATGTTTGTTTTAAATTTTAAATTTCTTTTCTTTTTTATTTTAGATTTAAATTTAGATTTTCATTTTTTTTTTAAATTTCAGTTTGTATAGTTTTTAATATCGAATGTTAGATTCCATTTTCCATGGTTTAATTTTATACTTCTTTTTCCATTTTCATCAACACCACAAAAATTCCCAAAATAAAACGACATAGGGCCTATTGCCCTTAAGATAATAGCATTATATAATATGTTCTTATACATACATCAAGGCTTGTCAAGTTTATCCATTTCCTGGGTCAAAGTCATTCCAAGTCCAACTACTTTAATACTTCAAGGTCCTAACTAACTGTATCAAAATTATTTATCCACACACTACCAGTTCACCTTTGGCCAGCTAGTAGATTTACACTTTCATGGAATACTATAATACAAGGGGAGAGGAAACTTTTTCATGGAATACTATAGACTACATGTACAAGGGGAGAGGAAGAAAACATGTTAAACATTAGGCCTATAATGCTTTTAGCATCAAAAGCCTGCCATGCATGGGCCTCAAACTGAGGCTATTGAAATAGAGATGGCTAATTCAACCTGCACAAATACAGGTCGTTGTTTTCACCTTTTTACCATTTACTTACGATAATCAACATGCATCCGTTTTCCTTGATAGCTCCGCAGCATCCAACAAACCCGACAATCATGACAATGACGCCGACAGCGATGCATAGGTTAGCAGCATTGAGGAAGGGCACACTAGGTAACAGAGTCGCAAACCCTCCATTGTTGACATTGAGTGTGATACCTAGGGCAAGGATGCCACATCCCGATATCTGTAAGCAATTCAAAAACAGAGATTGGATTTTACATTTGCTCACAAATTGCAATGTGCTGCATTATGCATCAGGCCAAAAAAATAAATTGTTTGGTTGTCCTCAACAACTTTTTTTGAGGAAGTGCGGGCGTGCAGATTTTTTTTTTTAAGATTTTTTTTATCAAATGTAAGTCAAAGTTACACCAAATTATGGCCTCTATAAAAATGCAAATAAGTCTACTGTACCGAAAAATCATTAATTTATACATGTTTAAAAACAGTATTAAAATGGAAACAAAATGAAAAAAAAAACTTAAAAAATGTTTTCAAAAAATCAAAATTCTCAAAGAAAAAAAAAAAAAAAAAATTGGAAATCTGAAAATTAGGCGCGGTATACTTTTGTACAGTAAAAACTTTTTTCCAGTTTCCAAAAATAGAGGTGGGCGGTCGAGGACAACCAAACAACTTTTTTTTGGCCTTATGAAGAGAAATAAAGCTATACAAAACCTTTTGTTGTCTTATTAGCATGAAAGTATGCTTCAAAACAAGCTAGTGCCAAATACAAATTTCTTAGAATGTGCATTTTCTCTACATAGAATCATACCAAGGATGAAGCGAAACAGAAAAGAACAATGTTAAAGAAGAAAAAGGAAAAAATGAAAATTTTCAGATAAAAAGTAAAAATTGAATAGTTTTTTGGGCTATTAAATAACAAAAAACAAAACAACAAATAAACATACCATCATATACATTTTAATTAAATCTTGACTGAATTTATATGTGACAAAGAAAATAATCCTTAGAATCCCGTTACAATCGCTTTTTTGCATGACCCACGCTAGGAAGCCGATTGGCATGAAAATGCACTTATGGTATTTTTATCACAGAAAAGACCATGGAATTCAACTTTTTGAACACGGAAAATTTGCCAGCTTAAATCATACAAAGCAAGTTGCCATAAACTTGAAATACAAAGTATGTTGTAATATTGATAATTTCCAATCAAAATAAAAACATCAAAGGACATTTCATAATTTTGAGATCAATGCATATATAATGGGGTGCTTTTAACCAGGAAAAGTTTCAATTTTAAACAGTCAAGTGGTATAACCGTACACATGCAAAAATGTATATTATAATTAGGAAGAGTCAATTAAACAATTGTTGTTGTTATGTTAATTAATCACACTACTAGTACAATGTACTTAATAGCTAATTGAATACGCTAGAATAAGAACATCCCAACTCCATGGGCTGCCTTCTGTTAAGTTATGTAAAATATAAATGCATATAAATCTCGGAAAATGCTTTCAAATCACTAGAAAGCATTTTCATGTCTTTTTCCCAATCATAGCCTCACATTTGACCTTGTAGTTGACTTTGTTAGACATTGTTAGATAATTTTCCTAGCATATAGTTGCAGAGAGGAGCTCATGGAGTTGGGATGTTCTTGTTATGACTGTTTAATACAGCAATTATGTACTATAACAATTATCTAACAATGTCTAAAAAAGTAAACTACAAGGTCAAATATGACACTATGATTAGGATATTGACATAGAAATGCTATTTTAGTGATGTGAAAGCATTTAAAGAACTTTGTATGCATTTATATTTTATAATTATGATTTTACAGAAGGCAGCTATGGAGTTGGGATGTTCTTATTCTAGCGTATTCAATTGTTAGTTGACATTTTTAGTTTGACCAGGTGATTAGTTAAAACATGATCACATTACTCATCAACCATACGATGTAGCATTTTGTCTTGATGTGAAGGAAGCGTATGTATGTATAAGTACTGTACACAATTTTTCCTATTCTCTATAAAAACAGAGTTATGGCAAGGTGCTTTATACAAAATGTAATTACAATAACTATTTACAGGGTGAAGATTGAATTGTGGCGAATAATCACAAATTTTCTCCAATCACTTCGGTTTTGAGCCAAAACGCTATAGCCGACCTGGCTCAAAACAGAAGTTTTGGAATTTTGAGAAACGGAATTTTGAGAAAAATTTTCCCAACGACCAATGATGGTGATATGGCAAGCTACACTAAATTTAGCTTGCTAACACCCGTATGTCGAGTGTATTGAAGCAAACACATGAAAACAGGTTTTACTAACATACCTGTTTAACAAATTTGAATGGGCAAGTATGGAATGTTCAACTTTGTTCAAAAGAAAGAAACACTTTTATACCCCACTCTTCATGGAACTTTTTTGTAAAACGTTCAATATTATTAAAGAATTTAAGACTAAGTAAACCCTTAATGCCAGAACTGAGTTGTCACTATACATTTATGCAAATTGTTGCAACCTAATTTGGGTTTAATACCCAATTCCAGCCATAACCTTCATCAAAATACAAACCAATAGTACAGATTGGTTACATGATATGATGCTGCACAAGCAGATTGCAAATACTGATCCAATAAATCAACCTGACTACAGCTGTATATGGCTACAAGTATCAGTTTCATTTATTTATTTCAGTCATAGATTAAAGAAAGTACAGACAGGAAACTTGTTTATTTGCAACCTAAAAATACGGCTAAGTTAGGGGATTGCGTCACGCGGGCGCCATGCCTTGACCGACGCTGCGCCAGTGTTAGTGACTCTGCTGTGCGTTCTGTCACGCGCTACTATTACTTGACTATAACGCAATATGCATCATACATTTTGCCGCTAAATTGTGTGTAAGCAAAGAACAACGTTTGGCTGGCTCAATAGCCGCATTCTCAGTCAAATTACCATTCAGTTGCCAGAGTACGGCTACAGGTATCAGTTTCATTCATTTAATCAAAATTGTATTCTCTCAAAAATAGCCCCTTTTAAATTAGGTCAGATTTATAGGCAGATTGAACCTATACTTGTGCAACTTTATAAGGAAAGTAATGGAATTTTTAAGTTGCCGCATAAAATCAATAAGGTTAGATTGTTTGACATTGAATGTGGTTAACACACCCATGCATTGTGGTCTAATTGTACTTCCTTGATTATATCCTGACAAATAGTAAGGGGCGCACCATTTGATTCTCAGATGGGGGCATGGAAGTTTTTTTGAAACAAAAAAACTTCGCCGCTGAAGTGGCGAAAAACAAAATCTTGACCCAAAGATGAGTAAGAAAAAAAAAACTTTACCCAACTACTTCAAGGTGAAGAAAAACATAAAGGCGGCTAAAACTTGAAACCAAGACTCTAAAGCAAGACACTAATAATTGACCCCTGAAAGCAAATCAGGAAAGATTGGGTTATTGATTTTGATGAAAAAAACAATTTGATTTCACGTCTCCTTTTCCTTACCTGGTTTAGTAAGAACAATAGAGATGCATTGTCCAAACAAAGATTTTGTTCTTAATTTCTAGTGTGATACAGTTAAATATGAATTTAATAATGATACAACTAGAGTGGTTTGTCACAAACCAAAAATGATGCATCCATGAATCTGAATATTTTCTATCCAAAGAGAATGACACACTTTTAAAATAAGAACTGTGTGTTCATCACAAATCAACAACGGTTTCCAAAGAGAGATACCATTAAAAATCCCTAAAGCATGAACTGATTTTTTTAAAAACTGATTTTCTTAAAAGATATGTGTCAATTCAATGATCATGCCATAAAAAACGATTTAAGCTTTAACTGGTGTGCACTTTACTCCGGTGAAAAACCTGCACTAAGCAAATTGTTATGTGTAAAATTGCATTCAAATTCAATGCAGATATAAAATCAAAATTATTCTACATGTACCGGTACATTAAATGAATCTCCGTATGATTTTCAAGGGTTTAATATCACATTGAAAAAGTAAACATTTTAGGTACCATAGATCTACATCATGTACAGTAGTTAATCTGCGGAAAGTGAAAAAGATGGGTGAAATATATCCACTGCTTATCAAAACGATTTCCACTAGACATTCATTGGTAGTTAACCAAATATGACAAAACCCCTGAAAACAGCTATTTCACACATACTTTTTACAATTAAATTTAGATCTATATTGAAATACTCTCTATCAAGAACAAGTCTGTTTTTTAATCAAATAAAATGTTATCCTTAACTATCAACCTTGAACATAGGAAACATATATAATTATTTTAGTTTTGGCCTAATTAATCTGACATTTGAACACATGTTGTATACTTACAAAGAAGAGTAAATTAAAAACGAAGAGCAGATATTTGATAATCTTAGCGCAGCCTTCGACACCCATGATGATAGTTTTTGTGTACTTCACGTCCTAGTTCAGTGCTAAATTCTAATCCTTGCAGCTTTACAATAACTGGATGAATAGGTGTTCCTGTAATAGACGCATAGAATAATTTACTCATTAGCAATCCAGTGTCCCAAGGCACAGTTCCTTCCTGTTGATTAATTGATGTATTGATTCTGTAACTTGGGAGTTGTGGATTGGGATACAAGGTGGTAGGAGTGTGGCAGCGCACAGGAAATGAGACAATTTGCAAGGTTGTGGTAGTTCCTGTCGAATTAGGTTACTGATTTCATAAGATTCCAGTTGTCATTGTTTGCCTGCCGGTTACAACTTTAGACATCACAGTCAGTCAAAACAATGATTTATCTAGTCTGAGTGTCTTCCTTAACAAACTTCCCCCTAAGACTGAAATATATTAATAACAATACCAACGTTTAACAAAGAATAGGACCCAATATAAAATGAAGGTCAGTGACAATATCACTGACCATCCAGGATTTAAACCTGGGATCTCAGCATTAACACCACACACTACAAACCGAGCTATTGAGCAGGGTAAATTTTAAGGCCACAGGGGGCATGCAGCAACGTTCGCGCTAGATCGCGTTTTTGACGCGGTTTTTATGAAAAAAACCCTTTGATTTGGAAAAAGCTGAAGCGTAAAGGGTCCAATTGGACGCAATAAAATTGACTGCAAAATGGTACATTCTGAAGTGGACTCCTTTAAAATTTGTTAAATTATAATAAATACTTAGCAGGATGGTAAAAAATCTTCTAAAACCCTTGAAATTCAAATTGGACCCCTTAAATTTGAAAAAAATAGGGGGGCTAAAGGGTCTGTCGGACCCCTTGAAATTCCATCAGACCCCTTAAATTTGAAAATTGGGATGTTTAAAGGGTCCAGTGGACCCCTTAAATTATTTTCTAGCGCCAACGTTGGCATGCAGTTTTTAAAGGGGCCAGTCTAATTTTTAAAAAGGGCACACAGCAATTTGTCAAAATGGAAAGGGCATCAATACATTTTTCCTGGAGGAGATATAAACAATAAAATACAGCTAATTAACTATTAAATAAACTAATAAAATACGGTACTCAAAATATGATACATTATTATTTATATCAGTCTTTTGTACAATACTGTAAAACTGTGTATTTTACATAAGTACCAGGATGTATACAATATTCTTAGAAATATTGTACACATGGATCCAGGACATTTTTTATGAAAGTACCAGGATACAGACAATATATAATATAAAATATTGTACACATCCGGGCACATTTCCAAGAATAATTTTAGCTACTCTGAGTTGATCGATTTTCAAATATTTGAATTTTCTAATTCGAATATTCTCATTATTTTATTATTCTCTTATTTTCGTGTGATAAAAGAAAATATTGTACTCGCTAAAAAAAAATATTTTCTTGTATCACCCTCAAAGCCATTCAATATTAATAATAAATATCTAATCCGATGATAGAATAGTAAATTTGTTCAGAAAATCATTGAAATTTATCAAGAAAATTGTTTTATTCCAATATTTTTCAAATTATTTATTTGGTGCAAAATCATATGGCATGGGATTGGAGGGGAAAGGGCACGACAGTAACTGCCTTTTCTAGTAATTTTAAGGGCATTGCGGTAACAGGGTGGGGCACCAACGGTAATTGAGTACATTTGGTAATGAGTCCGATGGGGCAGAATATTTGATTTCAAATCTTAAGGCCTTCAGTCGTAAACCTGTTTCTTAACATCTTTTATCCATTAAACATCTTTTGGAAATAAATTAAAAACCAAAGGGTTTATTAAAGGTTGGTGTCAACTCATCATTTTTTCACTCTGTTCTAACTAAAAATTGAGGTCCATATGATACATTTCTGGAAGTGTAGTTGCATGCTGAACACAATTTTAGTGATGTTGATCTTCAACAAAAACCTATACATATTTTGCCTTTCGAGCCCAATGTCTCTAAGGCTCATCAGACCAAACTTGACCGCTACGCATCATTGGTTTCTGATATCAATGATGAGGGACACGATTGCTCACTTATTGCATTCGAAGTTGGGTCACATGGCTGGATAGACGCAGACAACAAAAATAGAATGACCTGTCTCATAAAACGTCTTGAGTGCACTTCCAAATACTCTGAGCTTAAAAACAACATCTCCAAATCTTCACTTGTGTCTTCCTATGCTATTTTCAATGGACGACTTGAGCAAGATTGGACCATCAATGAGCTCATTTAAATTCTTTTTGGGGCTTTTTTTCCCCTCCATTTATTTTTCCAATGCTCGCCTGCCCCACCATTTTTGTCTTGTAATTGTCCCTCTGTTTGTAGCTTGTCTCCACTTGCCTGTGGTCAGTATAGGCCACAGATGTTCTTGGGTTTGTTTGTTCTATTTCTTTGTGATTTCAATAAAGATGATTTAATAAAATAATGGCACCAAAGATTTCCGGAGAGCCTAATTAAAATTTGATTTTGTAAAAATGAATCTAGAAACCAATGACCTAGGTTTATCTTTGATGTTTTGATATTGAAATAAATTTGAATCTGAATCTTCCTCTAAATTTTGATTTTTAGGTCTAGATCTGATTTTTGGAAATATTGCAACAACAAAAAATCAAAAGTTAATTTTGGCCCATTTGGTACAATATTTCTAATAGGGCCTATACGATAAAACTTAAAAGTCAATAATTTGAGAAAACCTACCCTGGGCATTATTCAGGGTCAAAAGTCAAAATTTCCTGAAACATCTAGGAATTTCCTTAAAAAGAACACTTTCCCTATTCTTTTTTATTATAGGAAAAATTGCCTGAATGAAAATAAGACATTTTCAGTACAATTTCCTTAATTCAGGAAATTTCCTGAAACCTTACATGGATCCCTGATTAGTTTCTAGATTCTAAAGTACGGAAGTTCAAAAAAGTTTTAATAGCAACGTACGGAAATTCAAAAATTTGCTTTTATTTAGTGGTGGGTTATAAAATGGTGATGTTTCAAATCACTTCTAAGGTAAAAGCTCATTTGATGTAGTTTGATCTTCTATTCATTTTGACACCTTTTTTTTATTGAAATCGGCCAAAAAATGAGACAGTGCGGGCCGAAAAACCAATTTCAAGTTGGGGGGAATCAGAGTGGGGGTCTGAAAATGTGAAATTTGACCATTGCTGGAATTCCATACCGTATTTTAGCAATGTTGGGGTGTATACTTATGTTTTGAGGTCAAAGAATCAATTTGTACAAGTTTTGTCAACATCAGACTTTTCGCGTGTATAAAAACGACGATTTTAGGTCACATAAGGCTATGAGGGCGCTTTTGCCAATATTAAACAAAACGGTTTGGTCGTGACCAGGGTAAATTTTAAGGATTCTGAAGGGCACCCCATTTCAAGGCAATTTTGAAAGGGCACACTGTTTTTGAAGGCAATTACATGTTAAAGAATAGCATTAGGCATTGCTCAGTAATAAGGCATCAAGGCAACTGGTAGGGGCACCGAGGGCAAATGCCTTCGGTGCCTTCGGTTAAAATTTACCTTGGTCGTGGCGCCAAATTAAGTGAAACACAGAACTACACAATTTTGTGCCATAGGTTTGTGTGTAGGTCAACAAACTTTTGTTCCCTGTGTTTTCAATGGAGGCGTTTTCAAAAGTAATAATGGTAAAACGAGCAAACGAAACAGACCTACATGCTGAAACCTTATTAATAAGGGAATATCTTCAATTCTACCTTGAAAAATGTTTCAAAATGAGTAACGCTAAGGCGTGGCAAGCAAAGCACCCTCGTGGCTTAATTTTGCATAAAATGGTGAATTTTACAAAAACGAAAATCAATTTCTGTAAAATATGTGAAAAAAGGATTCCTTGACATCAAAAACATAAATATGCACCCCAACATTGTTAAAATATGTTATAGAATTCCAGCAATGGTCAAAATTCACATTTTCAGACCCCCCCTGTTCGAAATTGGTTTTTGGCCCGCACCGTCTCATTTTTTGGCCGATTACAATGAAAAAGGTGTCAAAATGGTCAGGATATCATGAGTTACCTTAAGTGATTTGAAATATGACCCTTTTTTTGGCCCCTGTATATAATAATATAACGCACCACTATTATAATATCAAGTTTCCAGAAATATGTATTTTGGAGAGAAGTTCATAAAGTTGCTTTTTAAAAGCAACGTACGGTATTTCAAAAATTTGCTTTCAATAGCTAGTCTGAGTTTCCAGACCCATACTCCATTTCATTACATATTGGGTCTGGGCTAACAGCCATTGACTTGTGCGAAACGCCGACAAAATTTTGAAATACGAAGCAGATGCACCTCTTGAAGCAACAGATGTATGTGATCACTATCA
>JXSR01S073766.1:0-34727 GCA_000969725.1 Ophiothrix spiculata | reverse complement strand
CAACGTTGGTTCAACTATGAACAACCCAACTTCTGGGTAAATAATTACCAACGTTGCGTACAATGTTGGCTAATTACCTAACTGTTGGGTAAAAGTTTTAGCTAATTACCCAAATATTGGGTAAAATTTCATCAACAGTTTGTTAATATTACTTACCCAACAATTGGATAGTTCATAGTTTAACCAACGCTAAAAAATTGTCCAACAGTATAACAGTGTATAAAACAAATCAATGTTAGCCTTCCGTTAAAATCAAATCAAAGATCGTGCAATCTGTTAAAGTAGGATTGTGAAGATGGTCTATAAAGCGCGTAATGCACATAAAATTCGATTTTGTCGTATCTACAGAATTATACTTGAAGACTTTTCCTTCGGATCATTCGTCACCTTTTACTGATGTAATTTCTATAATGTCTCCCCTTTACAACTGAGAAAAACTAATATAATTAATTTGATGGATCAGACTATGAAGCGTGGTAAAAAGTTACTTATGTTATAGTGTTTGTAGGAGATTCGGTTCTCGTCGTTGAAAAAGAACTAAGAAAACTTTGAAAGTATAAAAAATTAACCATGAGCAAGAGAGTAATGGTAATATAATACTTGTCATTATTACTTTTTCCAGTGGTATACCAAACCGAACCCTTTGAGCCTTGGAACGGAGCCTTGGAACCTTGATGCATTGATAACTTGGCCCTGGAATATTGGACTAAAACAATAGCGGAATCAGATATACCAACCAGACAATATAGCCTGTAAAATATGCACTCTCTGCCACCTAAAGGTAAGTGCATTGTAAAAAAAGTAGAATGGAAGAAAAGAGTATATACTTTGGAAATCACTGGTAGTTACCCTTCTGAATATAGAACAACTAAAGAACCTTAACAATTAATCATCCATTTAACAAGTTTAACCCTTACCCTCCTGAGCTATTTTTGTAACACTCCGAAGAGGGGGGGGGAGCTATGAATTTGGTTGTTATTAATAGATAGGTAGGACCCTCCCCTATCCAACGATACCAAGATCATCAAAATCGGCCATGGCGTTATGTAATTATGACGTCATAAAGTACTTTCGTATTGGAAAATCAGGCAAAATTGCATTATGGCAAAAATGGCCACCCAAATCAAAATGTTGCTATAAAAGTTCTAAATAACAGATTTTTTGCTAATTAAGAAGGAAAATGATAATTCTAACATGTCTTGTAAGTTTGAGTCTTATAGCATGCATATATTTTTCAAAATGGCGACTCTTCGGAGGATAAGGGTTAATACACTGTTATGGATAGTTGATAATTTCTCTTGACAGTTAAACAATGTAAAATCAATCGATATCATTAATCGATTTATTTAATTACTCCTCATCAAAGAAGGTGTGGTCAGTGGAAATGTACATGTCTGGGTCGTGTATTTAATTAAATAAACTGTCATCCGACTGTTCTATTCCATGAGTATTCATCAAATATATTTAAGGTCATGCATTTTAAACAGGTTTGGAGATTCCTTTTATTTCTCCGTCAAGGTGCAGTATTGTATATATTGGCAGAATGTCGCCGGTTTTTTTAACAATGGTCCTGTATGGGCTCTGTAGTGCTCACATGAAATCGTTCTGATAGCCCATTTTTTTAATTTGATAACTTTATCAAAATAGGTTTTATATGTATTGCCCCATATGAGGATACCGTAATTTACCCGAGAAATATTGAATACCGTATGCTTATTGCAGTCTTCTTCAATTTTCGCATCACAATTTAATTGACAATATCAATAAAAACAACTTATTCTAGAATGCATGGAATGTTACAGTAGGTGTCCCTAATTTGATACGGTATTAGATATACTGGAAGAGAGTTCGATTATTATTAATTGTAAATAGGTTTCAGAGCACAACCAAAACAATCTGAAAGACGTTATAATCTGAAAGTTGAAGACGAAATTATGACAAATGCAAACATTTGAAGAGTGCTTTTCCAAAACTCACTTAGTCCACTTTTGGTCGAAATTAAACCAAGCTCATAGGAATGGTGTTAATCATGAGTACTAACATATCAACTTTGCCCATTCTCAAAAAAACAATCAGTCGCCATTTCTTAAGCACGTGAATTTACCGATTTTTTTTAGTCCAAAGCATCAAATTTTGCAAAACTCACTATCTCTATAATCAACAATAGGATATACAAATCCCGTTTGTCACAGACTTATCATTGTGTCAATAGATTATGTTGTGCAGTAAGGGGTTCAAATAACTAATAGAATGTGCAAATCATGTTCCTGTTTGTTACAGACTTATCTATCTGTTACAGATTGATTATATTTGTTCATAATATTGTAGCTTAAGGGTACGAGGAATCCACATGCTCAGGAAAATATGAATCCTAACTATTTTTCAATCGTGAAAAGATAAATAGTTTCCACTGCCTTTGCGGGGACTCGAACCATGGATTATGGCGGGGGTTAGTCATGCATTACGAAGCGAGAGATCTACCGCTGAGCTATAAAGGCAGCGTTGAGATGGTGAACTAAAATCTAAAACATAAACATTAGAATGCCTTATTTTGTTTACATAAAAATTGCAAATTTTGCCTCATTGGAAAGCTCAATTTGTAAGTAAATTATGCGAATGCGTATATCAGACAAAATGTAGATAATGTAGATACTAAAATCAGGCTATTCACAGCTCAAACAGGGCGAACTCAGAGTCATAATTCACGCCCGGTTTTTCTTGCAAAACAACGCGGGTTTGTTACATTATCATTCAAAATCAACACAACACATTTATAAAATATTATTTGTAATTCAATAAAAAGTATCAAGCCTACAATCTGTCAAAATTTGAAAACAGGCAAATAGTTCGAACATCATAAAATTTTAAGGTTTCGGCGAAAAAGGTGTAAATTTTTCCAAGTAGTTTATTGACGTAATTTTGACCTTGATAATGGACGTGAAATCACTACTAAAGTCTCATGTGTAAACTAGAAACTCTATTACATATGTACGCCAAAAATTGTATTATTCTGATATGTGTAAGTAGGTAAAAAGTTGCAGTAAAGATGCCGTTGGCAAAAATGGCACACATTTAGGGACTGTAGCCTTAACTAGCTCGTGTGATGCATTTTGTACAATTCACCCTTTAAACGCTATTTCTGTGTGATTCAGTGCATCATTACATACTGGGATCGATCAAAATGTTATTTTGGTGTCATAAGATGGTCATAAACGGCTACGTTCCCCCCAAATCCCTAAACATTGATATACGACAAAAGATTCAATTGAAACCATCCAAAAGTAAAGTAATCAACCAAAAAGGAGCGTAGTAGGCCTACACTATTATTTTAATTTCTTCACATCTTATCATGTCATGTTTGACAGCACTGTTGAAGACCCCTGACCCTTATTCATCGGAAGCTAAATTCTGCTGAGTGTTTAAGACGGGGTCTACAATGGCCCTTTCGAAACAGCATATTGCAAAATACCGCATAATCTCACTAACTCACTAACTCCAGGAAAATGGCTGGACTTAGTGAGTTTTGAAAAAATATGCATTTTCACAGTTACCATTTTGTTTTAAAAAGACGATATATTTTTATGGTTTTACGTTTAAATTAACCGATTCATGATGGTTGAATAATTTGACTTCAGATTTAATTCGAAAAAAAAAAAATCCAAAAAAGCATAACACAAAATACATGATTTTCTCGGAATGAGTCAAAGTGTACTAAGTGAGTTTTGAAAAAACACTCTTCATTTACATCCAGATTACTTGGAAATATACCCAATTCTGATTTATTCTGAGGCTCTGTTACAGACATTTTTATTTAAAAGTCGAACAACCAATTATCTATCCAGGTTAATTGCCTTAATTACATTTAGCTATTCCTCATTATAAAACAATATTTATGGTATGAGGAATCCACCTGCTCAGGAAAATATGAATCCTAACTATTTTTCAATCATGAAAAGATAAATAGTTCCAACTGCTTTTGCGGGGACTCGAACCATGGATTATGGCAGGGGTTAGTCATGCATTACGAAGCGAGGGGTCTACCGCTGAGCTATCAAGGCAGCGTTGGGATCGTGAACTAAAATCTAAAACATAAACATTAGAATGCCGTATTTTTCTTTTGTTTACATAAAAATTGCAATTTTTGCTCATTGGAATGCTCAATTTGTAAGTAAATTATGCGAATGCGTATATCAGACAAAATGTAGATAAAGTAGATACTGAAAACAAGCAATTCACAGATGTAATGGTACGTCAATTATGACGATCAGGACGAAGTATCAGACAGAGAGTCAATAATAATTGTTCTACGATTCATTTGACAAGAAAGAAGAATTTTTAATTATTAATATCCAATTTGACATTTCGAATATATTTTTTGTTTAACAAGATTGATAAAGTGGTAATTATTTTGAAAGGTCTTCGATTACAATCATTTCAATTATACAATGCAGCTTGTAAATTTAACTTTTCAATATAATACCTCATCTACATTAATTATATATAGTGGCTTTGTGCCACTCATAACACACAATAACTAAGTTAGCCCTGTAATGATGTTGACATAGTTAGAAACAGTTCCTATTAATCAATTGTTGAAGTTTGAATTACCTTAAAATAGATGCCAATAATAATCTCTGCTTGATTTCGCTGGTGGAGTCGTTTGATGGTGTTAGTGTTACTACCAAATACTTGAATCTGTTAACATGTTCAAGTGGCGTACCATCAAACTTCGATACATTGCTTTAAAATTTTACTGCAATTCTAACAAACATTGTTAGATAAACAATGAGTAAACAAAGATTATCAAGTGCTTTTGATCAGGAAAACGAATCTGTAAATTCGACATTTATCAAAAAGCGTTTTACATAACGATCTTTAAATTATGCTAATTTGAAAGAGTAAATTACAATATTACTGAACAACTTGTCACCTATATTTACCTTTACCTTACTTTGAGTTTTAACTAGGCTTTTTACATTAAATTGTTTAATTTAAGAAAAATAACATAATATATATATATATGTGTGGTGCTCTGGCATAATGAGCGGAAAGTCGCGATTTTCAAAATTGAGTTTATGTTGTATTTTAATTCTTTATCATCTCAGCTTTCCAATGATATATAATATGTCATACTTTCTTTCTACAATTTTCATTTAGAGATCGAAATATAAAACAGTCCACTCAAAATCTGGAAGTAAAAGATTGTCGCAAATCGATTCTAAAGTTACAGATTACTATAGTGTATTATAGCAAAACGCGATCAATTACCCGTGAATTATTGCACTTCACGGCATAAATGACCTTCAAAACGCGAAATGTAGATTAACACGTATGTACTAATGCGTTTTATGTCAAAAAACGAAATTTGATCTTTTCACCATATTTTTACTTTAGCAGCCGTTTATTCAAAATCTTCAATCGCGACTTTCCGCTCATTTTGCCAGAGCACCACACATATATATAAATGATTCGTTAATAAGGGCTTTTCTTTTTGACGACCTCCAAAAATGCACCTGTTACGTATTAAACACATAACTAGCTATGAAGAATGGCAAGTAAGGCAACTTAAATTTGAAGCATTCTTCAATTTTATTAAGAGTTAGATTCTCAATTCGTAATAAAAAAAAAACCACCACTAACACAAATTCTGCCTTTTCCGCTCTATACTCAAATAATATCTCGTGTGAGCTATACAACTAGGCCTATATACCCTTTAAAACGTATTTCTCTTATAATATGATTATTTCATGCTAAGAACCATACACTTGTAAATGTATGATCATATTCAACATTACAGTCACGTCTACTCTATATACAGCAGGTATTGAGCACATCGAGCTCAAGTCTAGGCTACGAACGTCATTGGTATTCATAAAGCTACTTTTAATTCCAGTGGTCCAAATCAATAGTGGCTTTGTGCCACTCATAACACACAATAACTAATTCAATTTAAATAATTTACTAAATTGATTTTTTTCATATACCATTGCTGAACAAGTGACGAATCGAAAGGAACCCCGATTTCCAAAAAGATTACTTTGCTTTAGAAAAATCCCTCAATAATCACACAAAATCTTTTCCTAGGTTCTGATTTCCACAAAGTAAATCAGGTGTTTTCCCAAGTTTAAATATATCTTTACATACTTAAAACAAACAGAGCAAATTTCCTGCTTGGATGGCATATAATTTAGATTACATAAGGTCAAAAGATTTAGCGTGTAGGAAAATGCACCGACACCCATTTTTTCGTAACTATACAAAATGTATCGCCAGTAAAATTTTTCTCATTTATGAGGATCCCTGCTTAAGAACATTGACAAAAATCGCATAGGGCTTCTTTTTTTTTTTTTTTTGGGGGGGGGGGGTTAAAAAAAGCATAGCACTTAGCTTTTTCGCCAAAAGTCACTGAGACAGAAGTATATTTTGGCTTACATTAAAATGTGTCTTCACAAACTTCCCCGCGTATTAATTCAGAACACACGCAGAGTATATATATAAACACGGCTTGATTTGTAAAAGTAGAAACAGATTCATTAGTCTCCAAAGCGGCTAGGTCACTTTATGATCTATCTTTGGTTGATAACCCTATATTACTAAATACCATCTCCATTTAATCCAGTCTTTCCTTTGACATCCATGCTACAATACAAGAACGCGTATTTTAAACAAATTACTTTAATACCAAGGTCAATTTAATAAATGTAATAACAATTCTATACTGATAATCAGTTTATTGCATACAGTACTATGGCTTGAAGATGTACCTTTATTTGAAACTCTTTCATCCTTGTTATCAGTTTAAACTAACACAACTAAAGCATAATTTATCTGAAACAATACACATTAATCAGATTGACGGCGTTTGTAAAGTGCATTCTTCCCCAACTTTGTCTTGATCATATTGTCTTTAAAATGTTTGTTAACATAAACGTATTATGTCAACATCAATTAGCAGAGATGCTGTAGCTCTATCATATATGGCTCATTCTCAGATAAAGCGTGCAACTTTGCCGTTTTGGTGTCGCTCATGTTCGTGTTACTAGTTTAGCGTTGTTAAGCCTATTAAAATAATTTGAGTGATCTAGTTGATACATTAAAGTCACATTAGTAACATGTGTGAAGTTAAACATTTTAGCATGCCAGGAAAGTAGATAACGATTAATCTGAAAATGCAAAATCGTTACTTTTCCCCATGTCGCCAGCCATACTTTTTACGTTTTTTGTGGCCCCGTTCCTAAAATATTCGGGCATTTCAAACGCAATGCATATTTTTTGATAGCCCGTAATAGGTATTAGTATTGACATATAAAGTTTAATTATATTAAGTGTTTAATATGACATAATAGCTTTTTAAATCATGTCGCCAATATTGCAAACAGATACGAACCAAATTCTAAAATCGATAACAAAGTGTGAAAATCAATATGTTGATGGATGATTCCGCATTAGATTTATCAAGTAAACTTCAGTCTTGAATAACATATATGTTATATAGAATTATATATTTACAGTAATGATTTACAAGGATATTAATATCAAAAAATACCCTATGTGACTGTCACGTCGCGACAGATACGAACCACACATTTTGTCGCCTTTTCGCAAAACGCGGTACACTATGAGCGAAATAATACACCACAGTGTAGTATGTGTAGAGCTTCTAATTTAGTGTAAAGATCAAGTTTGTAAGAAAACTAATTTTCTCAATAATGAATATTTTAAAAAAGATTCCAACAGATACGAACCGACAGATACGAACATTAGGTATAGGGAATACAATGGTTAAAAATCAAGTATTTTTAAAACATCTCCCATGCACTTTTTCTTCTTCAGAAGCCATAAGAGTTTATGATTTTGTATGTTTTTCATGAGTTGTTAGTAGTCGAAATTTTAACATTTCTCTAACCAAAGTTGCACGGTTTATCGGAGAATGAGCCATATACCTGATTTATGAACGTTGTTTATTTGAAACAAAATGAAATGCGGTATTTGTTTGAAACTTTCAATTCCATTGCAAGCACGAAAGTTTCGATACAAATCTAGTAAAGTATAACGTAGATTGATTATATAGATATTTCGTATACAAATGATAAAATAACATATCGAGTTAAATATTTTGTCAACAACTTGGTACTCCAAAACAACAAAAAATGCTTGTTGCAGTTCAATATTTTGTCAAATATTAATTTCAACGTGAATTTTAAGTGGAATGGGGCACGATGATTTTTTTAATAAATGCTAAGGGACTTTATAGAGTAAATTGTCTCCATCAACCAACTGAAAGACTGATATATGATGTTAAATCTAAATTTGAGATACAACAGTAGACGTATTCGATGTAGGTTTAGTATAAATTATTCCTTGTACATAGTTTACTTCATCACAAACATTAATAGGAGAAACAAACATGATCTATATTGCTTTTATAAAATCTTTAAAACTGACTTTTATCCAGACAAAAGTTTCAAAGATTCTCTTTTGTCTGGTCAAAGGTAGTCAATTGTCTACCTTATTGAATTATTTTCTGGAAAAAGTTCAGATTTTAAGATTTGATAAAAGCAAATTAGATTTTATAGTGTTGCCGTCACATTTACAATACATAACAAATTAGGTGCCTCCAGCGTTGCAAAAACGCTACAGTGGTTACAATTGTATGAACATTTTAAATTCATAAACATAGCACTTGTTGTGAATATATTTTGTTGCATCTTTGCACCGACAACTTATAGAATACATGGTACTATTAACTATTTTGGCCTAGGGATGTTTAGCTCTGACTATGAAATTGTCGATGATGAGAGTCTCAATGCCATGTCATGGGGCATATATAAATGAAATGACAAGGTGTGGACTATAACATGATGGTCAATCCAAGTTACATAACACTTTCTGCGAGGGAAGGTCGTATTTTTATCCAGCCCTGAGTGTGTCTGTCAATTTCTGCGGGATGACAGTATCGCCGGGAGGGATAAAGATCTTAGGAAGTCCATCAAAGAAAAGAAACGCTAGGTGACGTTAATACAAGACAATATAATAGCATATTCTTAAATATATAAAGGTACAAATCTTATTCAAATACACCTATTATTGTACCTATAAATTCACTCAACATCTTTGCTTTAATTAAATATCTGTCCCAATATAATGATTTTAAAAATGATAAACTCTACTGAATGGAAGGGAAAAACATTTAATCAAACAAGTTCAGGAAAAGGAAGAATGTTCTTGACCCTAAGTGTTCTATCCCTGATATCTAATTATTGTATCCTTTAAGAGAATTGATATTTGCATAAAACCGACAAAATTTAAATGCCCTATAAATGTTTATAGAAACAATTTTCTAGTATAGATGACAAAACCTTTATAGTATAGAAGATAATAAATCTTGATTCGTAAAATAATCTCTTTTGAATATAGAAAAAGTATTCATTGTTACAATAATGCAGGTTACATATTAAAATTCATTCAGCAGATATCATATCGATTTGTCATATAATGTCATGTCATGATGTATGTTCCATTTTGATATGTATAATGTTCATTAAATCGTATAAAGATTTATACACGGACATCATAATCAAGAAGTATAACAGACTCTATGATCGACTGTTACAATTATAACACATGATAACAAAAGTCGCCTCAAATTTGCAGTGATGTTAACCTCGGTTGTTATGCCACAAAGCGAGACAGAGAAAATAGCCGTAGGCGGATTTTGAATTCATAAACCTTTGCGTTTTGTTATGAAATATATTTTGTTGCTTCTCTTATAGAAAACGTATTTGCGTTTTTAGAATATATGGTACTGGTGAGCATTTTTTGGCCTTAAGGTGTTAAGTGGAGACTATGAACAATGGGGAAAGCTTAAAGGGCATGTCGTTGCTATAATGCATTTCAAGTTCTGCTCTTGTTTATGGTAAGATGATCAAAATATTGTGAAAAAGGCGGTATGACTCTTGAAGGTTACCAGATATTTCTGATGTGAATGTGAAATGTGAAAAGTTACTCAACTCTCCCTAAATGTTTAAGCAAATTGAATTGTTTAATGCTGTTTCATTGAAACATAATGATAAAATTGATAATTCTTTACGATATAATGTCAATAAGTCAAACTCTCCCTAAATGTTTAAGCAAATTGAATTGTTTAATGCTGTTTCATTGAAACATAATGATACAATTGATAATTCTTTACGATATAATGTCAATAAGTCAGCACTTGAAAAAATCTTTCTTTTTTAGTAATTTTCAACCAGGTTAATGTATGGGTTTTCTCAAGACTAAATATAACCCGTATTTGAAGACGATCAATGATATAATTACATACGGGCAATATTCAAGCAAGATTTAATGCTTTTAGAAAGTACCATATATCTTGTGATACGAAATAAACAGACCGAATGTTACGTCTAAAGCATAATGACTTCTAAGAGTCATATTCATTTCCAACTGATGATTATAGGTTGAGTTTTGTACCTTAACTTTTGAACAAAGTGCTTAAAGTTAATAAAAGTATACATTTCCAGAAAGGAATTTTCACAAGGAACATGATGGTGATGTTGATTTTTGACCTAAAATCACATATTAACTATATAAGGTCAAAATACATATAATATATTATAATACATATAAGGTCCAAAATTCACCATTTTCCATTTTTGGTAATTATTTTACCTTATTTGGCATGAAAATCAAAACATTTGCCAAAATTCTAAAAAATAAAAATGACGCAACATCCGAGTGGGTGTTTAAAATTAAATTCCCATTCAAAGGTCATTAAAAAAAAAATGTTATTTTTAGCTTTTCCGGAAGCCCAAATGGTCAAAAAGTGTGGTTTTGAGTGTGATTTTCTCAAAAATCAACATCACCATCATGTTTCTTGTGAAAATTCCTTTCTAGAAATGTATACCTTTATTACCTGTAAGCACTTTGTTCAAAATGTATGGTACAAAATAAATGTGCAAAAACATAAAATTGAGTAAGGTGCTTTTTCCCCTTAAATTCTAGCAGTCATTTTAAATATTTTCAATTTTGAATTTTTGGTTGATGCATATGCAATTCAATATATGGATGAAGGAAATGATAAAGAAATGGATGACGATATAAATATTAATGAATACTTCCAGAGCTTGTCATGATTCAACCTGGAATAAGTAGGATTCCACTTATGGCATTATACCCCTTCTGTAAAGGATATTGTCCGGATTTTATCAAGACCTGAGTGTGTCCGTCAATTCTCGATAAAGACAAGAAAAGGCTGGTATCGCCTTAGGACATAAAGGCCTAAAAATATAACTTAATGAAAGGAACAGGAAAAGAATATACATGAGGTGAACATGACCCAGACGTTTGCAACTTGGTCAATTGTCGTTTCATACTTACTTTGGATTCTGGCAAATAACAAATTGCTTAAACTCTATAATTCCCTCGCTCTAAGCTGTAAAATGTCTACAAAACATTTTTAAATAAATATGTTTAGTATTTGAGCAAGTTTCAACATTTTTTAGAGAAAAAAAAAACAATAAATAAATAAAATAAAATAACTGTTTTAAATTAAAACAAAACAAACTAACAATCAGTAAAGATATTGATTGTAAAAAGGGAAATAAAATACTGTTTTAAATTAGAACAAAACAAACTAACAATCAGTAAAGATATTGATTGTAAAAAGGAAAATTTTAATTTGATTAGAATCAAAAACATATCAGTAAAAATCAGTAAAGATATTGATTGTAAAAAGGAAAATTTTAATTTGATTAGAATCAAAAACATATCAGTAAAAGGCAAAATCAAGATCTATTGAATTAAACTTGATAATTAATATTATTTAGAAAGATGTATGAAGCTTTATGTTAAACACATGAATATTTGTTGAGAAATAGAGTAAATTATTTTGCATCAGACATGTCGACAATTGTGTCTCTACCTTGTAATATGGTTAACCAAAATCATAACTTAAACTCATCTGATAGACAAAGGTATTCCTAAAACCTTTTTTATTTTAAAGAAAAAGTAAATAAAAGAAACAGGGACTTTATAAGGAAAATATCATGCATTTAAAACATACGGTTTGTAATAAATTATAAGCGAATATTATGACGGTTAAAATAGCTAGTTGAATTTCATCATCGTTTGTGAATGCTTTGTTTTCCGTTTGTAAGCCAATATTTTATGACGTAAAGCTGAACGTTTTAGATGAATGACCTCTTTAAGAGGCGTTTTGAAGCATATCTGCAAAATATAAAGTAAAAAAAAAATACGAACAAGTAGCATTTTACCAATTACAAAAATAGTAAAGTATCCTTAGTATTGATACACTCATCATGGCTATAACTTTGATGACACATTTGAGTATCAAACTGATCTACACTGCCGATATTAAACCTATCATGTTTTCGATCTTTAATGGAATAATGGGGACTTATAAATGTTTCATAAGTGAATCAATGTTAGCCTTCCGGAGTACATCAAATATCGTGCAGCCTGTTAGCCACTGCTATAAACATCGCTGTAAAGATTATTGAGTTGAAACAAATCATGATCACCTTTAAAGAGTCTTTAAAGATGCAATGGATCAGTTATATTTTCAGAGATAAATTATTAATGTAAACTTTTAAATACGAGTTTGGTATGTTAAAACAAATATATTTTGCATATTTTTGTGGGTATTTTAAATTAAATTCCCATTTAAAGGTCATTTTTACAAAAATGTTATTTTTAGCTTGTCCGGAAGCCCAAATGGCCAAAAAGTGTGGTTTTGAGTGTGATTTTCTCAAAAAACGTGATTTTGGGACAAAAATCAACATCACCATCATGTTTCTTGTGAAAATTCCTTTCTAGAAATGTATACCTTTATTACCTGTAAGCACTTTGTTCAAAATGTATGGTACAAAATAAATGTGCAAAAACATAAAATTGAGTAAGGTGCTTTTTCCCCTTAAATTCTAGCAGTCATTTTAAATATTTTCAATTTTGAATTTTTGGTTGATGCATATGCAATTCAATATATGGATGAAGGAAATGATAAAGAAATGGATGACGATATAAATATTAATGAATACTTCCAGAGCTTGTCATGATTCAACCTGGAATAAGTAGGATTCCACTTATGGCATTATACCCCTTCTGTAAAGGATATTGTCCGGATTTTATCAAGACCTGAGTGTGTCCGTCAATTCTCGATAAAGACAAGAAAAGGCTGGTATCGCCTTAGGACATAAAGGCCTAAAAATATAACTTAATGAAAGGAACAGGAAAAGAATATACATGAGGTGAACATGACCCAGACGTTTGCAACTTGGTCAATTGTCGTTTCATACTTACTTTGGATTCTGGCAAATAACAAATTGCTTAAACTCTATAATTCCCTCGCTCTAAGCTGTAAAATGTCTACAAAACATTTTTAAATAAATATGTTTAGTATTTGAGCAAGTTTCAACATTTTTTAGAGAAAAAAAAAACAATAAATAAATAAAATAAAATAACTGTTTTAAATTAAAACAAAACAAACTAACAATCAGTAAAGATATTGATTGTAAAAAGGAAAATTTTAATTTGATTAGAATCAAAAACATATCAGTAAAAGGCAAAATCAAGATCTATTGAATTAAACTTGATAATTAATATTATTTAGAAAGATGTATGAAGCTTTATGTTAAACACATGAATATTTGTTGAGAAATAGAGTAAATTATTTTGCATCAGACATGTCGACAATTGTGTCTCTACCTTGTAATATGGTTAACCAAAATCATAACTTAAACTCATCTGATAGACAAAGGTATTCCTAAAACCTGTTTTATTTTAAAGAAAAAGTAAATAAAAGAAACAGGGATTTTATAAGGAAAATATCATGCATTTAAAACATATGTAATTATTAGCGAACATTATGACGGTTAAAATAGTTAGTTGAATTTCATCATTGTTTGTGAATGCTTTGTTTTCCGCTTGCAAGCCAATATCTGGTGACGTACAGCTGAACGTTTTAGATGAATGACCTCTTTAAAAAGCGTTTTGAAGCATATCTGTCAAATATAAAGTGAATAAAAATACGAATAAGTAGCTTTCACCAATTACAAAAGTAGTAAAGTATCCTTAGTATTGATACACTCATCATGGCTATAACTTTGATGACACATTTGAGTATCAAACTGAACTACACTGCCGATATTGAACCTATCATGTTTTCGACCTTTAATGGAATGGGGACTTATAAATGTTTCATAAGTGAATCAATGTTAGCCTTCCGGAGTACATCAAATATAGTGCAGCCTGTTAGAGTAAAACCGTTAAGATGATCAATGATGCAGTTTAAAGAGTTTAATGCACATGAAATTCGATTTTTCACGTATCTACAGAATCAAACTCAAAACTTTTTTTCTAAGACTATTCGTCACCTTTTGCTGTATTTCAATAATGTCTACCCTTTCCATATAAGAAAAATCAATTTCATGGCTCTCACTATGAAAGATATAGTATTTGTATATAGACGATTCAGTATTTTAATAGCGACGAGGTTTCAATGCCACTGCTATATACATCGCTGTAGAGATTATAGAGTTGAAACAAATCATGATCACCTTTAAAGAGTCTTTTAAGATGCAATGGATCAGTTATATTTTAAAGAGTCTTTAAAGATGCAATGGATCAGTTATATTTTCAGAGATAAATTGTTAATGTTAACTTTTAAATACGAGTTTGGTATGTTAAAACAAATATATTTTGCACATAATGGTAAGATTTAAAAAAATATTCACGATAGAACGAACCTACATTATTTAATCCTCTATACAAATTTCCCCCAAAACATGATTTCTATTTTATATAAATACTCGTTTAATGTGTGGGGTTGTAAGGGGGATTGTGTGTGTGTGTGTGTGTGGGGGGGGGGGGTCAAATATATAATGTATCATTTTTTTTTGCATTCATACCTTTAAGTTTGGGGCGATGTCTGAACACAGGAATTGTCTGTCATAAACCGATTGATTATCGCCAAGTAAATGCCATTGTCAATGGAAACAATTTCAATTTTGGTCACATAATAACTTAACGTACCATCAATTCTTTTTTACGGAAGGGTACTGAGCTACGTTTAAGACTATCTCAAATGACGAATTTGAAAGTATAATCCAGACGCTTTATCTTTTTCATAACATGTCCATAAACATGACTCGCGTACTAGTAATATTCATAGATATTTATTCATTGAAATCCCATAATCGGACATTGTTTGTCTAAAAAGAGTTGGATTTTGAGTAAAATATCAAGATCAACTGCTCTTATGTCCTTGTATGTACTCAAATATGAAAAAAACATGAAACGACTGGATGATCGAAGCTGCTTTTTCTTTATCAAATATTAAATCTTGTTCACCAAGATATGAAGACTCAGATACATCCTTTTACCTTGTGACAGTTTGTATCAGAACATACTTGTATCATTGAGGGAAAATATATTGTTTCAAATGGGTAATATAGTTCTATAAAACATATGTTAACACTGAGAGATACAACTGTCACAAGTTAAGATGATGTATTTGAAGTTAGACAGTTTTACAATATCAAGGCTAAAGAGTACACTCTAAAAAAGTTGTGTTAAAAAGGGAAAATGGTTAACAGGTTGGGTTAAATTTTGCACAATATTGGTTTATTTTGTACACAATCTTGGGTTATGGTGCACGTTTTACCCAACATTGTGTCAAATTTTACCCAACATTGTGCAAAATTTAACCCAACCTGCCAACCATGTTCCCTTTTCAACACAACTTTTTTAAGAATGTAGTAAAATTTCAGACAAATATTACATACAATTACTACTACAGTGCTCTCTCAAACAGCTTCAAACTTATTCTTACCATAGAGTGTAAGTAACCACGACAAAAGTAGACCCAGCATTAGTATGGATGTATTGACGCACACTATATTCCTCGCGAGTAACTAGGTCTTCGGAAATTTGATACTGGCTACAATGGCCTTGTAAACCATTTTACAGCACTTAATATAAAGTGCACGTGTATGTCTGCGTCGTGTTATTACCCAATCGTTATAAATGAAGGGAAATTGAAATATGAATATGTATCTACTTAGACTGATAACCACTTGTCACTTTTCTTATTCAATCCTTTTAATCAATAAAGTATTATAATAAAAACAGAGGGGAAAAAAACATCCTTAAAGCGTACTCTTAAACATAATACCACAACAATCTAGCTAAAACCAGATCAATAAAAATAGCATATCAAGAAAATGTCATTCGTACATTCGTATAAAAAAACGAAACTGTATTTATGATATTTTTGAAAGCTTATTCTAAAGCAGTAACCCAGCAACATGAAAGACAATTTTACCTAAAAGTTCAAGAAAAATCAATGACGAATGCAAACATTTAAAATTATACGACTCGGAAACAAGCCCCTTATGATATGTTAATAAGACTTTTTCAGTCAAAAGCCTTGCAATCAATTAATTGTCACAGATTAATTGGCTTAATTATATTTGTTAAGATGTTTTACTTCAGCAGTAAAGATACTGCCATCAATTGATTAGATGATACATCTTCATAGTTGCCATGAGTATTAATAAGGAGGTTCGCAGTTCAAGGGGCAGTGGACACAATTTTCATTTTTTTATTTGTAGATGATTTACACTTCATATGTTAGAAAATAATAGTCAATTACCAGATATTGGGGAAAATCTTTCATCAAAACATTTAGAAGAATGAAAATTTTGAATTTTATTTTGGTTGTTGATCTTGGGTTTTAGGCTATACGTAATTATTGATGCTATATGTCCAGAAAGAGCTAAAGATTTGTTCGGGAAACATACCTTTCACATTACAGATTGCAGATAAATCAAAAGAAATCTGGAGTTTGCATTAGATCTCCTGAAAAGGCCAATTAAAACAATCAACTATATGGGGTAGTGTGTATCGTTGTCGACAATAATGATTAAAAATAAAAGAATATCTAAATATTTTGATAGTTTGAATTTGACAATGAAACTTTGCAAGCTGTCATTATTACTGTTTACTTTAAATGATGCAGAAATATCCAAATGCTGGGGGGAAACATTTGGGGATGATTCTTAAATTTAAAGAAAATATTCTGAACTTGGGCAACCTTCAATTTAATACGCCAGTGTAAGAAAAACCCGACTCCAATAGCTCCCAATCTGTCAATTATACTTACAAAATGTAAATGCATACAAATACCTGAAAATGCTTCACATCACTAAAATAGCATTTCCATGTCAATATCCTAATCATAGATTCATAGTGACCCATTTGACCTTGTAGTAGACATTTTTGGACATTGTTAGATAATTGTTATAGTACATAATTGCTATATTTAAACTCCATGAGATCCCCTCTGCAACTATATACTAGAAAAAATATCTAAAGAAGTAAACTACAAGGTCAAAATGTAACACTATGATAGGGATATAGACATGGAAATGCTTTTTAGTGATTTTAAAGCATTTTCAGAGATTTGTATGCATTTATATTTTGCAGAAGGGAGCTATAATTGGAGTTTGTGTTTTCTTGTAATGGCGTATCCAATTGTATAAATAAGTTCTATACCAAAACGACGATATTTTCTTCTTATCGTTGTTTATATTCATTGGTGACAAGTTTGATGAGACTATATGTGACCTTCCAGCCCGTATGAGCAGTAAATGCCATAAACTTCATTTTGCGCTACAGGTGAAAATACATGTCAAGGTCATAATTTGCCGAAATCGATGTTATGACAGATTCACAATCCTAGTGATTACCTCAAAATACCAGCAAAGTTTCATTTCAAAAAAATGATAGGAAATTTGAAATAAATTGGTATATTCTTAAGACAATCAACAGAAAATATAGGGCTTACTAAACTTTGGAATGCGTTTATCTCAGTTATACGTTTTACTTCCTGACAAACTTTGACGGACCATAACTTGACTTCTGGAAATCGTGTGAAGTTCATTAAGGTGTCATTTTAATCATTAAAGCATGGTCTTTGCAAATAATTAAAAAGGTGAAAATGACATAATAAAAGTACTCTGTTTTGTGTCTTAATCTTGCATGATTTAATCATTACTAACTATAAAAGTAGCCGGAAAACACGACATATATCTGAAGTTATTCTCCAATTATTATTAATGTTACACATTTCTTAATTAAAAAACAAAACTCCTTTAACACATGATACGTTACACTGTACTTTTGAACTCTCTACATCTCTAATGTAAGTTTGAAAACTAACTCTGTGTTTTATTTAAATGTCATGTCCTTGTAATATTTGAAAGTATAATTGTGACCTTCCAGCCCGTATGAGCAGTAAATGCCAGAAACTTCATTTTGCGCTAGAGATGAAAATACACGTCAAGGTCATCATTTGCCGAAATTGATTTTTTGACAGATTCACAATCTTAATGCTTACTACAAAACACCAGCAAAGCTTCATTTCAATAAAATGATAGGAAATGTGCCAATCGTTATAAATGAAGGGAAATTGAAATATGTAGGGCTTACTAATCTTTGAACGCGTTTATCTCACTTATACATTTTACTCCCTGACAAACTTTGACGGACCATAACTTGACTTCTGGAAATCGTGTGAAGTTCATTAAGGTGTCATTTTAATCCTTAAAGCATGGTCTTTGCAAATAATTAAAAAGGTGAAAATGACAAGAGCTGGCATTTACTGCTGGTTTGGGCTGGACGGTCACAATTATGATAGTTCTGCATCGATTCTAGTCAATATTCTAATGATGCAACATCTTCCGTGGCATGATACAATTGATAATAGGAAATAACCAATTCCTTTTCCGAGGTTTTCTTGAGTTGCACATATTATTTCAAACCATGGCGCAATCATGATGATTCTTATAAAGCCCAAAATCATCTTATTATTTCCCAACAGCTTTGTTTATGCTTTTGAGCAACACCCTATTACAAACATTAACACTTCGGAAATGAGATTTTTTCCGAATATAAATTGGTCTACTTCATCTTTAAGTATCCAAATACAAGCAGTGCATACTTTCCGATTAGATTGCATATCATTTTAATAGAATGAACATTTGTCTTTACAAACCCTGGTCATTCTCCGCATATCAATTCATATTTAAAACAAGAAATACTCCAGACAAAAGCTATTAGCATGATAAGGAATCCTAAATCTAAGGAAAAAATGGGATATAACTAAGATAACGTTATTATGTTGTCCAGAGCTAATCAAATTGCAAAGCCATGAAATGCTGATACGGTAATATATGGAAAATAGTTACCTCGGCCGTAAAATTATAATATAAAAATTAATTAGATTTTACGATTTAAATGGGTAATGAACTTAATATAAATATTCAATTTCTTAAAAAAAGCAACACGAAAACAAATATTCTTTGAAGCGATTAGATCTCTTCATTATATTTTTGGTTGATATCTTTATTTTTTAGCTACAACATGTTACACTTAAGGTTGACAGCGTTTGTAAAGTGCATTTTTCCCTTCTTTGTCTAAATCATATTATCCATCTTTTATTTGCAAGAAATGATAGGTAGAATGAAACAGTTGATTAAGAAAGCATACCTGTCTACGTCAATTAGCAGGAATGCTGTAACTTATTATATCCTGTGTTGATTTATAGATGGGCCTTTCAGTTGAAACAAAATACTTATTATAAGAATCAAAGCAATTTGTTAAAGCGTTTACTTAAATTCAATACAATTTACAAAGTTTAGAAAAGTACAAAGAAAATTAATCGTAAATGAATAAACAACATAGTTGAGGATGACTAAATAAAAAAGAAAGAAATTACAATATTCTTTGCGCTAAATTTTGTCTACATTTATACAGAGCCACAAATATTTTAGATTTTACACATGTAAAACAGAACAAGAAAGTTGAATTCTAGTAACAGAAACAAATACGTGGCAAGCTAATACTAAACAGCCAGAAACTCTATAATATAAATATTAGATATATTTGTAGTTTTCAGTCTAACATATGCTTTGTACATAAATCAATTCATAAGAAATAAGTAAGAGAAAAAGACGTCATTGATTTTTTCAATAAGATTAAAAACACCCCTCAGATTCGCAGGATGTTAACCCCGGTTGCTATAAACCTCAGCCTTTGTTTTGAAACATATTTTGTTGTTTCTTTCTGATATAACAAGCATATAATATATGACACTAGAGAGCATTTCTGCCGGGGGAAGTTTAGCACTGACGTTGATATTGTCGAAGACGAGAGCTTCAATGCCATGATATATGTATCACGGAGGGGTATGGCAAGCTGAATGCTCAAAATCTAGAACAACCAAGTTTATGACAAATATAATCGTTTTTTTCTGAAAAACACACAGTTTATCAAGTGAAAAACTAAGTTTTTATAGAAAAACTTAGTTTATCAAGTGATAAACTGAGTTTTTCTGAAAAACTGAGTTTTTCTCATATAATTTGGGTTTTTCAGCAAATAAACTAAGATTTTCAGATAAACTTAGTTTTTTGGTGAAAAAGCTTTTCTCAAATAAACTGAGTTTTTCTCAGATAAAATAAGTTAATCAGAGAAACTGAGTTTATCCGAACAAATACTCCAAACAAAAGCTATTATCATGATTAGGAAGCCTATATCTAAGAAAAACTTGGGATATAACTAACGTTATTTTGTTGTCCAGAGCTAATCAAATTGCAAAACCATGAAATGCTGATACGGTAGTAGATGGAAAATAGTTACCACGGCAATAAAATTACAATATAAAAATTAATTAAGATTTTTCTATTTAAATGGATTATTACCTTAATATAAATATTCCATTCTTGAAAAAAAAGCAACACAAAAACAAATATTCTTTGAACATGTTGAAGCAATTAGATCTCTTCATTATATATGTTTGGTTGATATCTTTATTTTTAAACAACAACATGTTACACTTAAGGTTGACAGCGTTTGTAAAGTGCATTCTTTGCCTACTTTTTTTAAATCATATTATCCATCTTTTATTTGCAAGACATGATAGGTAGAATGATACAGTTGATTAAGAAAGCATACCTGTCTACATCAATTAGCAGGAATGCTGTAGCTTATTATATCCTGTGTTGATTTATAGATGGGCCTTTCAGTTGAAACAAAATACTTATTATAAGAATAAAAGCAATTTGTTAAAGCGTTTACTTAAATTCAAGGACGATATTTTTATATGAGTTACAAAGTTTAGAAAAGTACAGGAAAATTAATCGTAAATGAATAAACAACATAGTTGAGGATGAATAAATAAAAAAGAAAGAAATTACAATATTCATTGCATTAAATTTTGTCCACACTTATACAGAGCCAAACATATTTTAGATTTTACACATATAAAACAGAACAAGAAAGTTGAGTTCCAGTAACAGAAACAAATGCGTGGCGAGCTAAAACTAAACTGCAAGAAACTCTATAATATAAATATAAGATATATTTGTTGGTTTAAGTCTAACATATGTTTTGCACATAAATCCTTTCAAAAGAAATTTAAGTAAGAGAAAAAGACGTCATCGATTTTTACAATAAGAAAAATCCCCTCAGATTCGCAGGATGTTAACCCCGGTTGCTATAAACCTTAGCCTTTGTTTTGAAACATATTTTGTTATATCTTTCTATATAACAAGCATATACTATATGACACTAGAGAGCATTTCTGCCGGGGGAAGTTTAGCACTGACGTTGATATTGTCGAAGACGAGAGCTTCAATGCCATGTCATATGTATTACGGAGGGGTATGGCAAGCTGAATTCTCAAAATATAGAACAACTGAGTTTATGACCGATAAAATCAGTTTTTCTGAGAAAAAGACTGTTTATCAAGTGATAAACTGAGTTTTTCTCATATAATTTGAGATTTTTTTAGCAGATTAACTAAGATTTTTAGATATTCTTAGTTTTTCAGATGCTTAGTTTTTACAGGTGAACAACTTAGTTTTTCGCAGTTTAATTAAGCTTTTCTCATATAATCTGAGTTTTTATCAGATAAACTAAGTTAATCAGAGAAACTAAGTTTATCCCAGGCGGTGGCGGACAGGCCATTGCCACTGCCAATATTTACGAGACACCGGCAATACCAGCCTGTCCATGATGAATATTAACGAACCCGTAATCTCCCATATTTGGTCTTAAATAACAACACGTGACCAGAAAAAACCTCGATCAGTAATAGGATACGAAAAACTGTACAAAAAATATGTTTTGATAAGAAGAAGTGGGGTTCAAGCGTGAACCCCAACGGATTTAGAGTAATATAATTATGTTTAATTTTGTGACATCGCTTTTGGAATGTATTTGATCAATGTAAAAAATAGAAGTTTTTGTAATATTTTCAAAACACAGTTCGTGGCTCTGCCAATTACGATACACGTAAAATGTATCCCTAAGTTTGCGTTTAGAAATCCCTCAGCCTAAATCAAGTAAATCATGTCCTCAGCCGCCTGGTTTATCCTAAAAACTTAGATTATCTTAAAAACTTACTTTTTCAGGCGAAAAACTGAGATTATCTGTGATAAACTAAGTTTTTCTCAGATAATCTCAATTTATCTATATATTTTGAGCAATTGGCGAGACAATTCCGAAAAGATCGATTTATCGGTAATTACTAAACCTTTTGACTTCTCGATTTGAGTAACACAATAACAGGTGTTATCTAAGTTTTCTTTCCTTATTTTGGTGTTTAGTTTGTTTTAAACATACTAACCACATTTGACAAGCATACCTTTACTACATATTGTTTTTGAGGACATCAACAGCTAATTTCCACCAAAATTTTGCAATTTTGTCTACATCAAACCGACAGATTTACTAGCAAATCAGATTAGTTTATTTTGTTTATTGGTATAATTAACACGTGCAATTAAGATTAATAATATATAGAAGGTCAGCATTTAAGAAGGATAGCTTATAAAGCAGTATTTTTTAAAATCTTTGCTAATGTTTGATTTTTGCACTGTACTTGTACTCACAAACGCTAAATAATTAATTTACATAGTGCAATATTCAAACACTGTTTACTCCTCTCAGAAAGTACAACCATGTCATAAATCATGTGCTTAAAGTCATATGACAGTTCAAACATCCACTTATTTTGATTGATGCACGGCATATATATCTATTTTAATTAGATTTTGAGATTCTGTTGCCATTCTATCCATTATTGTATATTTAATGAGGAAATTGAAAGAAAAATTGTCAATACGAATTCGGTCATATATGGATTCAAGTTTTCAATATTGTTCCAAAGAATGTTAAAATGCATATAAAATATGCTTGTGTACTTAATATCTTATAGCAATTGTTATTTACTATCTCAATATAAATTGAACGATGATTTGAAATGTGACATTTTCAAATTAAGTTACAGGATGATTTATGTAGAAATTACTTCTACCGATCGATGCAAAATACACACCGATTATTACATCCAAAACGCAATGACTATATATTAAAGTGAAATTCTATTTTATTTATTATCGTACATATAGTTACGACAATCATTTTACATATTTTTCAATATAAATTTTAGTGATGGTAAGTACGTTTATATAGATGTTAGAATATAACAACAACTGACAAAATTACCATTAATAAAAATGTCAAATACATGACATTGCCAATTCTAGAACTCATATGAAAGTAATGCTTATTTGGACATAGTCAACCTTTATGGCATTATGCTCTTTCTGTAAAGGAAATTGTCCGGATTTTATCAAGACCTGAGTGTGTCCGTCAATTTCCGATAAGACAAGAAGAGGATGGTATTTGCCCAAGGCTATGGAGACCTGAAAATGAAAGCTTTATATGAGGAACAGACAAAAGAATATACATGAGGTGAACTTGACCCAGACGTTTACAACTTATTGTCGTCACAATTTCTGTCAGGGAACATACTTGCCTTGGATTCTTGCAAACAAACTAAATATTGCTCAAACTCGAGATGGTCTTAGCAGTCTTAACACAATCTACATTTTGATGCCCCCCCCCCCCTTTGGTTTCCTCATCTTACTATTGTATCAGATATATATTTTCGTTGATTATTCAGTACCATTGTCTTGGTTTTTTTAGACATTTGTAACCATTTTTGATTTGTCTTTACCGCAATTTATTGTTACCTTTAATCATTGTGTATCTTATCAAAGACAGAAACAATTGAATGTTTTAGTGTTTTAAATATAAGCCATCGAATAAAAAAACCTTAAAAATATAATCAGTAATCGATATTACATGTATATTAATATTTAAGAAATAAACAATTCACAGAGGAAAATAGGAGGAGAGGAGTTTTAGCTTGAAGAAGGAAATAAACAGACCGTTCCACATCTTAACCTGTGAAAACAAATTTAAAACACAGATTACTATCAGATAGAAAACGTTGAAATATATGTCATTTATAAGAGGCCAACCTTTGAATTATAAAAATGCGGTTTAAGGTAAAGCAAAACCTACTACTATCATTTATATTCTGTAAAAGTAAGCAATAACAACCAATTAAGTATTTGTTTCAAGGCCAGGACAATGAGTAAAATGGTAAATTACCTATAATAAAAGTTGTTTTATGGCATACATAATTAATCGATCTCTACAAGTTGTTTCTATATCATCAGTCATATATAACAAAAAGCAATAATGGGTATGTCCTTTCGTATAATGAAAGAAATATATCTTCATTTGTACATCAATTGAAAGCGAGTGTTGAATTTTGTGACATTATCAAAATTGCTTCTTTTTTTCTAAAGATTTTTACATTATGTGAAAAAGTCGAATGTTGTTTTGATGTAATATCGTGTCATTATCAAAATTGCTATTTTTCAGATTTTATCAAAATTACTATTTTTCAGATTTTTACAGTATGTGAACACAGTTGAATGTTGTTTTGATGTATTGCTTGCAAAATTTTTAAAAAAGACAGTTTCTCTGATGTTGCTTATTTTCAAAAATTAAACATAATGCATTGATTGATAGTTATTAGAATAAACCTGGTATAGGGCGTCCTAGATTTAAGAATTTTAGATCTAAAGACATAGTAGAGAATAACAGAATAAAGAATGTTGATTTTGTTGTTGATAGAGCATGGTTTTATAACTAATATGCATACAACGATATATGAAGATATATTGTACGGTAATTAAAATGCTATAACAAAAATAAATTATTGCTTGCAGAGTTTGAATGAGTTTGAATGACATGCTTATGAAATTTAATACAAATTGACCAATTTTAAATGCTATATGCAAAGTTTGATAGTGATACGATCATTTCATTGTCATCAAGCTCCATCCTCCTTTTTTAAGTACTGCATACTACATAGGGATTGTTACTTAGTATTATATATAGTGAAATGATATGGTAAACATTTAGGTATACAATAAATTATATATTTAACATATAAGATCGTAACTGAGTTACAATTTATTAAGAAGAAAAAAAAAACAAATAGTAACTCATTACTACCAATAAATTATTTTTAAAGATGGTAATTATTGTCTTTTTAGACATCCATTTTGAAATTGTTTAATAGTATAAGTACTTTATAGGTTAAAGGGAACTATTAAAATTTTGGTCACATATCAAGTTAACGCACGACCTTGTTTTTCATGAGATAAGAGCACTAAGCAACATTTCAGAGTGTTAGTGAAGATGAATTTGAAAGTATCATCGTAACACTTGCCCACTTCTTCACCCATGGTTTGAATAACTATGACTTCAGTACCAATAATATAGAGGAATCAGAAGAAATATATAAATTCTGTAATTTGTCATTTTTTTCACACATTGAAGGACCATAACAGCATTAGTGTTCGTATAAATAGTATGTCGAAATCAACTGAATACGCTAGAATAAGAACATCCCAACTCCATGGGCTGCCTTCTGTTAAGTTATTTAAAATATAAATGCATATAAATCTCGGAAAATGCTTTCAAAACACTAGAAAGCATTTTCATGTCTTTATCACAATCATAGCCTCACATTTGACCTTGTAGTTGACTTTGTTAGATAATTTTCCTAGCATATAGTTGAAGAGAGGAGCTCATGGAGTTGGGATGTTCTTGTTATGACTGTTTAATATAGCAATTATGTACTATAACAAGTATCTAACAATGTCTGAAAAAGTAAACTACAAGGTCAAATATGACACCATGATTAGGATATTGACATGAAATTCTATTTTAGTGATGTGAAAGCATTTGAAGAACTTTGTATGCATTTATATTTTATAATTATGATTTTAAAGAAGGCAGCTATGGAGTTGGGATGTTCTTATTCTAGCGTATTCAACTATATTTTCCTCTTATTCTCACATGATATAAATAACATGATGATAAATTAATTTTCGCCTCCTAAAAAAAAACAATAAAGAAATGTTTAAATGGTACATATTTCAATGTTTTTCGGTATGGATTCTCTCAACGGTGTTGTTACAATGGCATATCATTATAAAGGACTACTCAGCAATACCATGGACGTATTGTAGCACGCCATTTGCACCTCCACTAACCATGTATTGGGAATTTGATACTGACTATACTGGCTTTGTAATCCATTCTTACATTTCTCAATATAAAGTGCACGTGTATCTCGTATTGTGTGTTGTTACTCAATCTTAATAAATGAAGAGAAATTAAAATATGGATGTGTATCTACTTAGACTGACAAGCACTTGTCACTTCTCATATTCAATCTACTCAATCGACAATCTATTTTATACATTTGGTGATGATTGGCCAATCGTTTCAACGCCAAAAATGTGGATAGGGTATGGGTTTCGTATTGAAATATATTAAGGCATCCTTAACATCTTTATAACAAGTATGAGCAAAAGCAAAATCGTAAGGCGCCCTACAAGTATAACTATAGTCAAATAATGCATGTTTGTATCAAAGAGTTTCCAAAAAAAGTATCAAATCCAAGAATGTGGTAAATTAAACTGTTGTTCTGGTGCTCTTCGGAAGCTGGTTACAATGCAGTAACGCAACAAGACGTTGTTACCTGAAACTTGAAGGAGAAACGTATGGCCAATGTACAAATTAGGATGACTAGGAAATTAATTCGCTTTGTTTCTGGCATATTTAATTAACAAAGCCGAACAGCGAATTACCTATTCAAGGTTAATTGTCCTAATTACACTTTCTTTTGTTAAGCTATTCACCATGAACAATTTAGATACAGTTATCAAGAATTGATACGATATATCATAACGATAATAACAAAAGTAGTAGACATTCTGACAATGGACATGATTCTTGTACGATTCATTTGGCAAAGAGAATTGCTATTACAAATATCAATTTCTAATTTTACATTTCAATTGTGTCCTTTTTTGTAGCAACATTGATAAAGAGGCAAATATTTTGCAACAAAACGGTTTATTCGTATAAACTATAATGGATTAAATATTTCCCCATTTACGAGATGGCAAGATGTCTATCGGATTTATGGTTTTTCCTTTAAACATAGTGGGACCATATATATTTATTCATAAGTTTTGTTTCTGTCATTCCTTTCGGAATAAAAAATCAATCCTCGTCAGAATTAATCACTTGTGTCAATTTGATGTGTTGTAGGCATGTACTAATTGACAGTGTTTTTTGTTCCATTTCAAATACACGTTTCACTAATACGTTTATAGGTATAAGTGTGAGACAATTTGAAGCTTCATATATAAAAAAGCTTGAATATGTGTCAGCAATAATGGTATCACTCATGGAACCGTGGTTACAAATATTTTAATCAAATTATCAACGTGTTATATTAATTGTTTACTTAAGTTTAGTGATTAACTTATCAAATAACAAAACAAAATGTGTAGGAGATGTGTTGGCTAACAGGGCATGACAATTATAACGCATGTACAATAATTATTGTCTGATTATTGTCTCAGCCAAATGGGAAGACATTCATTTTAGTAAAAATACAGAAATAGTTATTGTATTTTATATACATTGACGCGAGTATGACTTGTATCTACACACTTTAGAATTTGAACAAACATTTTATGATTTTACATAATAAACTTATATTTTATTGCAGAAAATAGAACTAGTATTAAGAGTGATTATTTAGAAAGTAAACATTTATGAGTTGAATTATGAACTGCTAGAGGTCATTTGCTTCTAGTTTCTTTTCTTTTCTTTTCTTTTTTTTTTTTGGGGGGGTTGTTTCTTTCTTTGTGTGTTTCTTTTGTTTTCTCTTCTTGTTTTGCGTACTTTTGTTCTTTAACACACGTTCTAATCATATCAAATTGAACTAAAAGAAGCTTTAGATCAACCGAACGTTTTTCTTTTTCAAAAAAAAAAATAAATAAATAAAGTGAATATCAATGTGCAACGTCCACTATTCTTCAATTATATTAGTAACTCACAGTTTTATCAAGAAAATGCTTATAAAAGTCATCAAAAAGGGGTTTTCACATAATGATCTTAGAATTAGGCTAATCAATGGTAACGTGCATGTGGTCATTTTCCACGGATCATTTATCCTGTCGTAGCAATATAGATTACTCCATACGACCTGTCACATCTCCTTAACTACTGCCTTGAGTTTGAACTAGTTGTTTCAAAGTAAATGTATTTTTAAAGTTAAGACAAGGAGAAATGCTCACTTCTCTTTTGGCGACCTTAATTTATACAAGAACCTTTAATGATAAAGCGACTTTAGTTGGTGTTAATATTCATAGTTACGAAAAATAAATACAACTAGATTCACATAGAGACATGGTAAACATATGTGTGTTTGTGGTCTATTTTTGATATAATTCATTACTAACTTTAAAGAAGGCCGGGTAACACACAGCATATCTCAACTATGTGTTCAATTACTACTTGTAATACAAATGTCTTCCGGACAACACTTAATAACAAACCATAGCTCTGTACGTTTTACAGTGCCTCCATATTCTCATTATGTCCCATGTGAGTTGGAAAACTAGGTCTATATACTCTTATAATGTGATTATTTTATACTAGGAACTACCAACACTTGAACGTATGATCACGTTCATGTACAGAGTCATGTCTGCTTCATATATGTACATAACATACCGAGCTCGAGTCTAGGCTACGGACTTCATTGGTATTCATAAAACCCCAGTCAAGTCCAATGCTCAAAATCAATCGTGGCACGGTGCAACTCATAATAGAAAATAAGCAATTTAAATCATAAGGTTCACGTAAGTAAAGCTTTTTCACACCATGGCAGAACTAGTGAATCAGTATGGTGCTTTTGGAGATTCAACGTATAATTTTCACACAGCTTACACTGTTTTAAAAACAAAACCACGTTAATCAAAAAGTTCCTTTTGCCAAACTCTGATCTCCGCGAGGAAGCTGATATATTTTCCAAAATCTACTTATTTCAAATATTTAAAAATATCTATCTTTCCAGAATCCTTCAATTCATACCAAAATATTTCAAAAAATCCGTTTTATTTGTTAAAGTTACTCAGAAACAGAAGCAGGTTCGTAACTCTTGAAAGCGGCTGGATCCCTTTGTAATCTCGATCTGTCTTTGTTTAATAGCGTTATATTCCTAAATACCATATCCGTAATCCAATCTTTTGACTATTATTTTTTATTTATCCAAGAGCGCATCTCATAAGTTATTTATATTAATAGCCAAGTTTAGATTTAAAAAAAGGTAATTAAGAATTTATATACGAGTACTCGCTTTATTACTACTATGGTTGTACTTTATCTGATATTTGAAACTGCTCTTTTATGCTTGTTATTGGCTTAAACAAACGCAATTAAAACAATACGGTTAAGGTTGACGGAGTTTCGTAAAGTGCATTATTTCCCTCCCTACTTATGATCATATCATCAATCTCTTGTTTGTCAGACAAGATAGGTAGAATAATATGATTGATTTTAAAAGCATACCTGTCTACAACAATTAGACGCTGTAGCTCTGTCATGCCTGGTTGTAATTTATGAGTTTCATTTTGTTGAAATAAATGTGACCGTCCAGCCCGTATGAGCAGTAAATGCCAGAAACTTCATTTTGCGCTACAGGTGAAATTACATGTCAAGGTCTGAATTGACTCAAATCTTCTATCCCTGATATCTTATGATTGTGTCCTTTAAGAGAATTAATATTTGTGCATAAAACCGACAAAATTTAAAGGCCCTATAAATGTTTATAGAAATAATTTTCTAGTATAGCTGACAAAACCTTTTTAGTATAGAAGATAATACAACTTGATTCGTAAAATACCTCTCTTTTGAATATAGAAAAAGTATTCATTGTTACAATAATGCAGGTTACATATTAAAATTCATTCAGCAGATATCATATCGTTTTGTCATATATTGTGATGTCATGATGTATGTTCCATTTTGATATGTATAATGTTCATTAAATCGTATAAAGATTTATACTCGGACATCATGATCAAGAAGTATAACAGACTCTATGATCGACTGTTACAATTATAACGCATGATAACAAATGTCGCCTCAAATTTGCAGTGATGTTAACCTCGGTTGTTATGCCACATAGCGCGACAGAGAAAATAGCCGTAGGCGGATTTTGAATTCATAAACCTTTGCGTTTTGTTATGAAATATATTTTGTTGCTTCTCTTATAGAAAATGTATTTGCGTTTTCAGACTATATGGTACTGGTGAGCATTTTGGCCTTAAGGTGTTAAGTGGAGACTCTGAACAATGGGAAGCTTAAAGGGCATGTCGTTGCTATAATAATGCATTTTAAGTTCTGTTCTTTTTTAGTGTAAGATGACCAAAATATTGTGAAAAAGGCGGTATGACTCTTTCCAGCTATTTCCGATGTGAATGTGAAATGTGAAAAGTTACTCAACTCTCCCTAAATGTTTAAGCAAATTGAATTGTTTAATACTGTTTCATTGAAACATAATGATAAAATTAATGATTCTTTACGATAAAATGTCAATGAGTCAGCACTTGAAAAAATATTTTTTGGGTAGTATTTTTCAACCAGGTTAATGTTGATTTTGTCACAAGACTATATTTAACCCGTATTTGAAGACAATCAATGATATAATTACATACGGGCAATATTCAAGCAAGATTTAATGCTTTTAGAAAGTACAGTCATACCATATATATTGTGATACGAAATAAACAGACCGAATGTTACGTCTAAAGCATAATGACTTCTAAGAGTCATATTAATTTCCAACTGATTATATAGGTTGAGTTAAGGAAAAAAGCATGTTACTTAATTACTCGTTAAGGAATTTTCACAAGGAACATGATGGTGATGTTGATTTTGGACCTAAAATCAACATCACCACCATGTTTCTTGTGAAAATTCCTTTCTGGAAATGTATAATTTTATTAACTTTAAGCACTTTGTTCAAAAGTTATGGTACAAAATAAATGTGCAAAAACGTAAAATTGAGTAAGGTGTTTTTCCCCCTTAACTCTAGCAGTCATTTTAAATATTTTCAATTTGAATTTTTGATTGATGCATATGCAATTCAATATAATATGGATGAAGGAAAATATAAAGCAATGGATGACGATATTACTATTAATGAATACTTCCAGAACTTGTCATGATTCAACCTGGAATAAGTATGATTCCAGTTATTTTGACACAATGGTCAACCCTCATGGCATTATACCCCTTCTGTAAAGGATATTGTCCGGATTTTATCAAGACCTGAGTGTGTCCGTCAATTCCCGATAAAGACAAGAAAAGGCTGGTATCGCCTTAGGACATAAAGGCCTAAAAATACAACTTAATGAAAGGAACAGGAAAAGAATATACATGAGGTGAACATGACCCAGACGTTTGCAACTTGGTCAATTGTCGTCTCAGTTTCTTTCAGAGAACATACTTACTTTGGATTCTGGCAAATAACAAATTGCTTAAAATTTACTATTCCCTCACTCTAGGTTGTAACATGTCTACAAAACATTTTGAAATAGATATGTTTAGTATTGGAGCAAGTTTCAATAATTTTTAGAGAAACAAACATACAAAAAAAAACACACAAAAAAAAAAAAGTAAAATAAAAAAAAATAACTGTTTTAAATTAGAACAAAAGAAACTAACAATCAGTAAAGATATTGATTGTAAAAAGAGAAATCTAATTTGATTAGAATCAAAAAAAATATCAGTAAAAGGCAATCTAGATCTATTGAATTAAACTTGATAATTAATATTAGTAAGTTTTCGCTTCCGCAGGTTTTTCTCCGGGTACTCCGGTCTTCCTCCTGCATTCAAAACTGAATTAAAAAAAACCCCATCTTCGAGCCCTGTTGAAGATAAGCTTCCTTTAGCTTACTTGGTACCAAGTACCAAGTTGGGTTTCCTTGGCGAAAGCCTAAACAAGGAGGCTTTATGTTAAACACGTGAATATTTCAAGAAATAGTGTAAATTGTTTTGCATCAGACATGTCGACATCTATGTCTCTACCTTGCAAGATGGTGGACCAAAATTATAATATAAACTCATCCGATAGACAAAAGGGTTCCTAAAACCTTTTTATTTTAAAGAAAAAGCAAATAAAAGAAACAGGGACTTTATTAGGAAAATGTCATGCATTTAAAACAAATGAAGTAAATTATAAGCGAATATTATGACGGTTAAAATAGTTAGTTGAATTTCATCATCGTTTGTGAATGCTTTGTTTTCCGTTTGTAAGCCAATTATACTTTATGACGTAAAGCTGAACGCTTCAGATGAATGACCTCTTTTAGAGGCGTTTTGAAACATATCTGCAAAATATAAAGTAAATAAAAATACGGACAAATAGCATTTTACCAATTATAAAAATAGTAAAGTATCCTTAGTATTGATAAACTCATCATGGCTATAACTTTGATGACACATTTGAGTATCAAACTGAACTACACTGCCGATATTGAACCTATCATGTTTTCGACCTTTAATGGAATAATGGGGACTTATAAATGTTTCATAAGTGAATCAATGTTAGCCTTCCGGAGTACATCAAATATCGTGCAACATGTTAGAGTAAAACCGTTAAGATGATCAATGATGCAGTTTAAAGAGTTTAATGCACATGAAATTCGATTTTTTACGTATCTACAGAATCAAACTCGAAACTCTTTTTCTCAGACTATTCGCCACCTTTTGCTGTATTTCAATAATGTCTACCCTTTTCATATAAGAAAAATCAATTTCATGGCTCTCGCTATGAAAGATATATAGTAGTTGTATATTGGGTGGTTTCAATGCCTTTGCTATATACATCGTTGTAGAGATATAGAGTGGAAATATATTATGATCACCTTTAAAGAGTCTTTAAAAATGCAATGGATAAGTTTTATTTATTAAATATAAAGTATTAAAACTTTTAAAACAAATATATTTTGCACAGAATGGCAAGCGGGTAAGCGTAGCGGTAATGCCGGGTTAGATTCCCGGTCCCGGCGCTGTATGTGCATTTGGTTTTCAGTCCATGCTCGCTTCCGCAGGTTCTTCTCTGGGTACTCCGGTCTTCCTCCTGCATTCAAAACTGATTTAATTAAAGAAAGATCTTGGAACCCAATGGAAATAAGCTTCATTGGAGGCTTTCTTTTGTTATCCTTGGCGATTAGCCTAAATAATTCTTTTTTTCTTTCTTTCTTTAATCCTCTATACAATAATTCCCCCTCCCCACATGATTTCTATTTTATATAAGTACTCGATTAATGTGAGGGGGTGGGTGGATGATTGTGTGTGTGGTTGGGGGGGGGGGGTTCTGTGTGGGGGGTTCAAATATATACTGTATCATTTTTTTTGCATTCATACCTTTAAGTTTGGGGTGATGTCTGAACACAGGAATTGTTTGTCATTCACCAATTCTTTCTTTCCGTAAGGGTACTGAGCAACGTTTTAGACTATCGGAAATGATAAATTTGAAAGTATAATTCAGACACTTTATCTTTTTCTTTACATATCCATAAACATGACTCGAGTACTAGCAATATAAAGAAATATTTATTTATTGAAACGCCATAATTTGACATTTTTTGTCAAAAAAGAGTGGAATTTTTGAGCAAAATATTGATATCAAATGCTCATATGCCCTGTTCATTGTATTTACTCAAATGTGAAACGATAAGAAACGACTGGATGCTCCACACCGCTTTTTCTTTATCAAGTATCAAATCCTGTTTACCATGATATGAAGACTCAGATACATCCTTTTACCTTATGACAGTTATATCTCTTGATCAGAACACACTTTTATCATTGAGGGAAAATATATTGTTTCAAATTGGTAATGTATTTCTATAAAACACAGATACAGATGTTAAATGATAAGAATATGTTAACATTGAGAGATTCAACTGTCACAAGTTAAGATGATGTATCTGAAGTTAGACAGTTTTACAATATCAGGGCTGAAGGGTAGTCAAATTTGCTGAATTTTAGACAAATTAAACATACATTGACTAATGTAGTGGACTCTCAAACGTATTCTTACCATATAGTTTTGGAAGTAACCACGAAAAAAGTAGACCTAGCATTAGTATGGACGTATTGTAGCACACTATATTCCTCGCGAGTAACTAGGTCTTCGGAAATTTGATAATGGCTACAATGGCCTTGTAAACCATTTTACAGCACTTAATATAAAGTGCACGTGTATGTCTGCCTCGTGTTATTACCCAATCGTTATAAATGAAGGGAAATTGAAATATGAATATGTATCTACTTAGACTGATCACTTTTCTTATTCAATCCTTTTAATCAATAAAGTATTATGTTAAAACAAGGAAAGAAAA
>JXSR01S073765.1:124993-135508 GCA_000969725.1 Ophiothrix spiculata | reverse complement strand
TTTCATGCTTTCGGTTATATCTCAAAAACTCTTCATCAGATATGGGTCAAAGTATACCTTTTCTGCTTCCTTATGATGAGAGGAACATGTTAGAATGGTTTAAAACAAAATTTGACCAATTTTGAAGCTTGCCCCCTGCAATGACTTTTACCCCCCTCCCGCAGGGTCCCATGCAGGTGACTGATTTTGTGTCCACCCTAGTGTTGATACCTATGGTCCAGAGAACCTAAATAGACAGGACACATTAAAATAATTTCTCGTTGCAGTTTTACCCCTAAAATGGGGTTTTGCTCCCCAGGTAATACTTGTGTAAATGGAATGCATTTGTTAAATGATTAAAAGTAACCGAGTCTCATAAAGTTGGTTCTTGTTATTGCATCGACCCAATTACATACAATTTATTTACATGTGAATACTTATTTGTGTAATATTATTCATTATACATTTAGAGACGTTTAAACATATTTCTTTTCATGTCAAAGTGTACAACATTGCAGTGGCGTAGCCAGGTTTTCGAAAGTGGAGGGGCCACAATATGAAGACGAACCGACAGAATTGGATTGACCATGCGATCGGTACCGGTGCGAACTAAGTGATCGGAACGAATAACAGGTGGGGTCCAGGGGCCCGCCTTAGGGCCCCTGGTTGGGGTTCAGGGGGCGTAGCCCCCGGGAAGCTCCGGATTTTTAGCTATTTAACACACTGCAGGAAGGCTAATTGCAACATTTTTGGATTTATGTAGATATAATGGTGCCAATGATGCGGTATCGCCGCCCGGACTACGGCCGGTCGGCTCAAGTTTACCGACGGGCGCTTTTCTAACCGACGGACGGTCAGTAATGGCCCCCCGGCCCCCCCTCCCCCCTATAGCTACGCAACTGCAACATTGTTGGTTTATTTTAATCAATCAAAATTGTATATAAAAGAATAAATTAAAGTTGTAAATAAAAGCGCAACTGCATTTCTGTACTAAAAAGAATCCTGTTGTATTTGTATCGATTTGATCAAGCGAATTTAGTAACTAAAATTAAATATTTTTCATAATAACTGAAGTTTCTGTTTTCTAGTGCAATTGGTAAACCTAATTATTACACTGCAACCTTATTGTTTAAACATACAAAAGAGGAAATAGTATTATTAATAGTCGAATACATCTATTAAAACCAACGTTTAAACCAATATTTTAAGGCGAGGATATGAGAGGTTGGTAAGATATTTAGGATGCATCACAAACGTTTGCACGTGTTATCGGTTTGTTCTTAATGTACTTCCTGTTTTTGCGTATAGCCTGTGTAAAGCGTAACAAAAGAGCATGGATGATTGGTAGGTTGCACTTGGAAATGTTAGTTTAAGTATACCTGTCATTGGTAAATTACACATCCAATGGTAACGTTACAAATTATTTTTGCATGAATTATCTAAGCTTACAGTGATAAAAGCCCGGGGATAAAAGACCACAGGCGCTAGCTTCTGTTGCGCTTAGTGGTTTATTCAGCGGTCGAGTAAAGACAAGCTCTTGATACGTCGCGTGCGGGCACGCGAGGGACTATCAGCGGAGATTTGTTACTCTGGTAATTACTAGTATGTCAAATAGTCTCCTCCACTAACGTATTTAATTAAAACAAACTGTATTGCTAACACTGTCGTGACGATAACTTTAAATAATGTAGTCACTCTGAGATATGTACAATTCATGAATTACATGTAAACGTGGATTTTTAAGAGGTGGATCTCAACTTGTTATTGAACACTATATGTGATGACTCACCCCGAAAAGAGGGACTTTGCCATGTTTGCGACAGAACACTTTTCAAGAAACACGTGAAAATAGGAAGCAAAAAAATAGAGAAAATAATAATAATTTCCAGCAGATTTTCTTTTGTAAAATTTGATCACCTTGATCAATTTCAACAAGGTGTTATTTTCAAGCTTAGAAAATGCTACAACAGATGAAATGATAAAATGAATATTGATATAATCTGCAAAGTCCCCCTCCCCCTTTTCGGGTGAGCCATCATATATACGTAGACCATGTTGGTTGACAATGCATGAAACGAGGAAAAACTACAAAATTTGCATAGCAAGTTATAAAATATGTACACTATAATTGCTTAAACCATGTTGATGAAAATGCGGCAAACGTGTGCAAGCACTCCCAACTGAACTTGGTAACAAATGGCTACAATTTTACTCTTAGCCCTTTCTACGTAAGAAAAGAAACTGGATAAAGTGATATCTTCCGATCCGACGTACTCGATATTTTAACGATAAAAGCACGTATGCACAATAAGTCTGGTTTACGTATATAACATATTCTATAGCGCCTTTGTCATGCTTGTAGAAAGATAGCCCAAGACATGATATATCAGCTGTACTTAAATTCCAATTATTTAAATCCAATAAATACATTGTTTTCCCTGAGATGGATACGCATGTTGAATATTTGAACGTTTTTGGTTAAGCCTGGAGTGAATATTACTGGACATCTCTAAAGTAAAATATTGTAGCCAGATATCCAAAGAGCAATATATATATTTTTTGTTACAAATACGTAATGATATACAAATTCTACAATCATGTGATTTTAATCTGAAAAATGCATACTGACTTGAAGATCTTGGGTTTTAACTATTAATAAATGATAATAATAAAGGGTGCTTTTAACGGTTGGTACACGTAAGATTTTCAAGATGCATCACAAATGTGTGCACTTGTTCTTTGCTTTGGTCTGAATGTACTTACTATTTGGATGTATATTGTCCATGCAAAGTGTAACAAAGAAGTTGCATGGTTGGCAACTTGCCTCTGGACTGGTATATAATTATGTAATAGTATCTGTCAGGGATAAATTGCACATCCAATGGAAACAAATTATTACAAACCATTTTTCTGGATGAATTACCTAAGCTGAAAATGTTAAACGACCGCAAGCACTAGGTTCCTTTGCGGTTAGTGGTTTATTCAGCGGTTTTGTAGAGGCAATCTCTCCATACGTCGCGTGCGGGCACGCGAGGAACGTATCAGCTAAGGTTTGTCACGCGGGTAATTAAGTCAAATTTTCTACCCACTAACGTGGTTAATTAAAGTAAACTGTCTTGACGAGCCTTGACAACCTTGTCATGAAATTAGACTTAGTTGCAAATCGAATCGTGGTTTTATGGCAAAATTATATGATTTGATTTTTATTTATGTTTTATTTATTTTTAACGAACCATAATGGAATACGGAATTGGTCATATTGAAAAAAAAGAATAGAAAATTAGAAAAAAAAATAACAGAGAAAATAAACAAACAAGCACATGGTTCTCTAAAACCACAATCCCCTTTTGTAACAATTAATCCCCAGTGTAACCAGGCTTTATCGTTACTGCTACAGAGTGACCGGGAATTTATCATTATCAGTATGATGTGATCTCCCCCCCCCCCCCACACACGCACACACACTTATCAGATATCATGTGTAGGTCATTATGGGTTGCAAGATACAGCCAGAAGAAATTTAAGTAATCAAGGCGGAACACACATACACCATACGCCACACATCGCAGGCGTTGCGCCTCCACAATATCCACCTTACTAAAGTCGGGGATAAAAAAAAAGAATATATTTTATCGATATTTTGTTTCTTTTGGATCGAAACACTTTTTATCAAAATGAGTTCAATATAAACACATACAGTTAGATAATCCTGAAAAGGGAAGCGTACTTTTAGTGATTATGTGCCCTCTAACTTAAAGTGCTTTTAGGATTTCTTAGGCACCCGTGGCAAAAAAAGTAATAATACTCAAGATCAGCTATATTCTAAATTACAAAAGAACACATATATGCATAGATTTTATTTAAGCTGTGTAAAAAGACTTTCCAAAATTTGCACGAGATTTTTATGTCATGTCAGTTAGAGCCATCATATAGCTGATATGCTGGGTTAACTACACAAATTACATTGCAAGGTGCACCAGGCACTGTAAGCGTACGCTATGTCTGACTATTTCTTCGTTGAAAACACACCCCACGCCACTTACATGTGTACAAGCAAAGGTTGTACTTGTATCTTTTCAATACAAATAATATTAATTTTGTTTATTACAGTTTGTGTACATGTGATGTTTACATCTAATATGTGAGCTGTTGAAACGAATGTTTTATGTTGAAAACCTGTACGGGCTGAATGTTTAGACACTTTTGTTAATATACATAATTGTGTGGTACCGTACAACGTGCTGTTTTTTTCTATAGTCAGCATATATTTTCATACTCTATATCTGTTATTCATTTAGTGAAAATATAATAGATTATGCAAAAGAGCATTTAAAAAGTGCATACTTTGTCACTTTTTGACAAACTTGGAGTTGAAATAATACTCTAAGGTACAGACAATTGACGTCTTATATCTCCAATATATTCGTTCAACCATGAAGTTCAAAAAAACCGCCAATTAAAGAACCTTAATGTTTTTAGAATAAAGATAGTGACAAACTTAAGCTTAACTGTCAGAGGCTGCGGAGAAGACTGCAACACACGTGCAATCTGAACCTGAAATATGACCGTCCTGCATTTTAAGCGGATTAAATAAACCCTGAAGTACAACTTGCGTTTTTCCTAACAGAAACATGTTTTTCATGTTTGTTAATTAAATTGTATCTTTAAGCATGTTATGTACAATTATCATGGAATATTTAATCCCTGTGAACAAATAATGTTTAATATTAATCTGAAGCTCTGTCCCTGATGATTGATCGCAAACTTGATGTTCAGACTAATACTGACTTTTATTTGGTTAATCTATAGAAATTTTCTTTACAAAATTGGTATCATACATATTTTATACATTTATTGTCCAACTTTTATTATTGTATTGTACTTTCACTGTGTGTACATCTTTTTATGTTTCTTTTATTTTCAAATGTTCCCTGATTATGGTTAATATGCGATGAAACAAATACACTTAGGCCCTCTAAATGTATATATTTATTTCATCCCATTAAGAGGGAAAATATTCAATAAACAAAAGCACAAATAGTGCGCCAACTTAGATATGTTGGAGTACCAAATTCAGATTCACATTCTTTATTTCCATAAAATACTTAAAAATAACATAACAACAGAACAGAACAAAACATAATTATGGAGGAGAGGGCCGGAGGGCCAACAAGGCCGGTTATATGTCCATCCCTAGAATACAACGAAAAGTTACAGACTAAATTAAATACTTGACAGCATAACTTCTCATACAAGACTACAACAGGGACGTGCTCAAAAACTTACTTATAATTTTGAATAATATTTTCAAGTCAAAGATATCTACGAGGCATTGTCAGAAGACATGCATGCCATTATAGGGCTATCTTCAGACTAAATTTGAGATCATTTTCAGTTTCAAGCAAACCAGCTCGATCATATATAGGTTTAGGATTCACAAAAGTCTCATAACCCTTACGAAAATCATAAATATGACTTATCTGAGTAAAGTGATATAATATGCGGGTGCAGCTTGAACTTCAGCTTCAACCTTGATATCTTTCTTATGGCAAACAATCAAAAATATGACAAAGTTGTCTTTGTTAATACACACGGTGCGATAAATCTTTTTACACGGTTTCATGCTTGTCTGAGCTAATATAATGTTGTTATTTCAAAACGACCAATGCTTGTAGCTTAGTATTTTTCTATCAATTGTCACAAGTAAGGATTATGTTGTTCATATACGCACTTGAGTTGGCATACGCATATTGAGTTTAAAACCTCGAGTAAGCAGGGCTTACATTACGTAATGCTTAAATCTAACGATGTTAAGGTTGGAACTAGGGCAATCATTAAAGAGACAAAATGCAATAAAATGAAGGATTTAAAGAAAAAACCTTCAATGAAATGTAATAAGAAATATTTCAACGTGAAAATAAAGGTAACTGTATTGCATAAAGTGAACTTATTTGCAACGGAGAAAATAATTATTTACAAGGAAAAATGTCCAACAACAATGTAAATCTGTTATTTCTGAGTTAGAAACCATTCATATACATTTCCATTAAAGTATATAGCAAAACAATTAAAAAAAAATATTCGATGCGTTCAACTGAAAATAAGAGAAACTGTATTTTGTTCCATATTTGAAATTGATTTAGGACATTGTAAAATCAGCATAGTACTCTTTGACATTGGATCATTTGCTCTTTTCAGCTCGTGTATTTATATGCGTTTAGTTGATTGAGTGGTTTTGACATAGCGAAACAAATAATTCACGCAGTCCGGAACGCAACACGCGAAGTACATTGTACATGCAGTTTTAATCCACCAGCGTACTTTGGATGCTTGCTTGACTTGGTTATACGTGCAAAAGAGGAGTGTATACATTTTTTAATCTGCTTGTTTTATTCCTTGACTGTTACTATGATTTAAAGTTTGGTTTCTAATTGTTTTTATTTTTTTTTAATTTCTTCATTTCTTAGATATCCGTTTTATTTTTAAATATATAATTATTTTGTAATATAGCAAACAAATTAAGTGTCAGAGACTTTTACGGAAATTCATTTCAAATTAGAGAAAAAACGCAGAAAACTTTTAAAATATTCAGAAAAAATAAATTTTATCAATTAAGCCATTGACGCATTGATATTGCATTTAACAAAATATTAACAGAAGAAAAGTGCTTTAACACTTTTAAGTGACCAGGGGGGTTTCTAGGGGCCCTACCACGGGTTTTCGCGCGAAGCGCGAAAACGCGAAAAAGTTTTACTTCGCCGCTTCATGTAATTGTCAAACTTAACGCAGCGGGTCCCTTAGTGGCAAAAAAATTCAAATCGACCCAGTCGTTTTCGTGCTAATAAGCATAAAGTGATTTTTCGAGGGCGCTGTTCAAATTTGTTTTGCCAATAAAATCCAACCGAATAACTGTTTTTCTAATTATATTTTTGCAATGTAATTGTACTTGCAATGTGCAAATTTGAGCAACATTTCATGCGAAAATTTCTTCGGGAACACGGTTTTTGAAATTTGGGCGGGAAATTTTTTGACGCGACACAAAAAATGGTCTTTGGGCCGCCATTTTGAAACGATTCATCCGAGTTTCATTTTTTTCCCTGTATTTTGGTCCTTATAAGATGCTTTATTATTGACCAGACTTTCAACGTAAAATTCATACCGGAAGGATGTATTTTTAAGGGGAGTCCCTAGGAACCCCCCCTCCCCCTTGGGTACCAAGGGGGGGGGGGGGGGGGTGGGGGGTTGTTAATCGTCATGATAAAGATGTGAGTGACTTGGTGCTTCTTTCATTGAAATGATTTTATGCTACAACAGTTTCTGTAAATTTACAGATTTCTGATTTGGGGTTATAAAGTTAAGGGTATTTTGATTTAACACTACAGCCTGTCCCAATATTAATGCAACGAGCAAATAAAAAATGTTAAAAAATAGTTGTCAAAAGATTATATCGTAGTAATATATGTTTGTTAAAAGTGGAGTAATTACTCTACATCATGCTTTTTGTCCCGTTTCATTTTACCACTCCTGTCATAAGATATGAAGAATTTAAGAAAGCCCTTTAAATCTACTTTGGTCGGGTAGTTTAGGATACAATTTCTACCAAAAGAGTTGAAAATAAAGAATTCTAATGAAAGATGTCAACCAATAATAAGTCTAACACCGAAACAACGGAAGAAAACGGAAAGGGGTTAAGAACTCAAGTAAGTTAATGATTCATCTTGGCCCGTCAATGAGACGCAACAGGTTGACTAAACCAGACGCAATAACCTGCTTAATATCAGCAGATCATCATAACATTGAGTCCATTATGTTATGAAATGGGTTCAAGAGATACTTCTCCTAATCAGGTGATGTTTTTAGCCATTTCCATTCAATGTGTACCCAATGACGTCACCAGAGGTGAATCTTTACAGATTAACAAATCAGACCATCAAGATTTGTCGGGTATTTACAAAATGTGCAATAACTTTTGATTCAGAGATCCAAATTAAACAAAACAAAAATCCTGTGAAAGCCAATGGTCTACTTTATAATATTATTGTAACGTTTGCTCACCATTTGTGCTCTGTTCTCTCAAAATAAAAGTTCAAAGTTCGTTGCGTTTTTATTGGGACACCCTAATAAGTTAAATCAAAGAGAGCTGATATTTTGTCATAATAAACCGTACGACCAGGTTGCAATAATGTTTCCTTATTCTGGTTATTCAAGGGGCTTTCATAAGATTAAAATGGTAGTATATTATGAGAACATTCGTATTTGCTCAATTTTCGTATATGTTAGCTGTTTGACCCACTTCCGTTTGACGAATGCATCTGCACAGACAATATATATTTGTTAAAGAACACTTTTTCCGTGTCTTTCATAATAACCATTTTGATGCAAGCAGAATGCTATATATGCAATATATCTTTATTTTTCTTATAACGATTCTAATCCTTTTGTATTAGAAATGGTACGGGGCAAGATTGTACTTGGGCTCGTGTTCTTGCAAACATCCTGCCTTAGGCACTTTAGAGTTAAATCCAAAAATCGAGGTTACGTTATTCAAGTAGATTATACTTGTACCATAATGCCACCCTTAACTAGCTCTGACGCATCACGCACGTGACGCGCGCACGTGGATGTGTAATTGGATCCGGAATGCCTTTATTTGTTCAGTTGGTAACCAGTTCAATCAGTTTTCTGATGGTAATACATTTTACTCATGCTATAAACTTTTCATTCTAAAAGAACAAGTTCACATTTCTAAGTTCTAAATTTTTGTAATAGTGTAAATGTTTTTCATTACAGTAAAATATATATTTGCTATGGTCAGATATGTTTCACATTAGCGCACATTTTCAAGTGCACCCCAGTGATTTTTAGGTTTTCTCATAATACACAATTTCATTCAGAATTTTCTCCCGGATTTTTACATGGTATGAGAAGCTGTCTGGTTTTTCGTCTTGATGAAAATGGTGCAGACACTCAAGACCATTCAAAATTATTTAAATGCTGATTTTTCTGATTAAGAAGAATAAAAAAGAATATTTTTGGCTTTAAAATATAATAATCAAAAAATTCAATCACAGTGTTATGTTTGCTTTTACATCTTATACAATTTCTGTTGATTTTTCTCACAACGTTTCTCTGTATATTGATTTAAACCTATTTGGCTTTGTTATGTGAAATACATAGAACCCCAAAGGCATCATGTGCATACACCGACCGAGTGAAAGTTTCCCATTTTTGTATTGAATTTTGTGTATTAGATCTCTCTTATTTTAAACTAATTCATAACGTATGGTCCTAAGCTTATTTTTTGTTTTAACATATGGTGTACCAGTATAGCATCATGTCCCCATAGGCTTTTCGATGTGATGTCGAAGATATCAGCCACACTGCAGTTTTCTTTGTTACTTATTAATATTTCCTTTTTCTTTCAAAACAGTGTAATCCCTATCATAAAGACACACAACCAGATTATATAGATACTTGCCTTGCATTGTATTTTGGCCACATACTTGAAAAGAAAAAGTTATCCTGACATTAGATTTAGATTGGAATACAACGGTCTTTGTTAGGCGTCCGCTTATAGTACGGCAGGTACCGTGTTCAAATCTCGACGGTGACATAGTTGATTGTGTTTGAAATTCCCTTGTATAAGGAAATAACTGCTAATTTGGGTCTCTAGGACACCCGCACGACACTGGGAGAGCTGATCCTGTCTGTTATGGTTTAAGCGTGGATTGATCAAGGTCTAGCCTTACAGAGGTTGTCGCAGATCTGAATGATATTAAAAGTGGAATTGAAGTGAATTTGACCACAATGGTCAGTGAATCTTTTAAATTAAGTTTAAGTTTGAAATATATCATTAGTAAACATGGTAATTATTAAATAGCAAATCTTTAAAATAATTAAATGATGATATCAGGATAATGCAATTTTTTGTATATGAAATATATTTCTAAATTTGATAATAAATCAACCAACGATCTTAATTTAAAGATAGAATTTATAGATGAATAATTTCTATAATTAAACTGACTCAATTGAATTAATGACAATTGAGATAAATGCAAATTTCAACGATCGTTTCAAGTTTGATTTACTTTGTAATCCTATTTCTAACCCTAAATTAAATTCTCAACCTAATGCTAATCCTAAAAAAATGCTTAAAAATAAAAAATAATTGATTTCCCTGAATTGAACCCGGAACTGAACAGGATTCTTCGTATTACGGATGTTCCCCTCATGCAATCTTCTATATCATGTGCATAACATATTGTTATGTGCAATGTGATAATTCGTCTTCTTTATTGGCGTTGGTTTGGACTGCAGATGATGACATTGTGCTAATACATCATGTCCCTTTTCTGTTCTGTTCTGCACATTAGGATTTATTTTGGACATAGCCAAGACGTAATTGCTTTTCACTGGTACCCCGACTAGACGGGGCACCTTGATTCCAATTTAGTCCTGTCATAAAGGACTACCACAGGACTATCTTACAGTTACGAATGGCAAACCAAAATAAAACCATCCCTATTATAATGA
>JXSR01S073765.1:52085-65282 GCA_000969725.1 Ophiothrix spiculata | reverse complement strand
CCAACATTTTTTTCTCGCCAATTTTTTTTTTCTCACCAACATTTTTTTCTCGCCAACATTTTTTTCTCACCAACATTTTTTTCTCGCCCACTTTTTTTTCTCGCCAACATTTTTTTCTCGCCAACATTTTTTTTTCACCATGTAGGTAGTAGAACTCGACATACAGTGAGGGAAAACTCGACCTATAGACTGGTAAACTCGACCAATAGAGGGGAGATCTCGATATATAGAGGGGGAAACTCGACCAACAGACAGGAAAACTCGACCAATAGAGGGGAGATCTCGACATATAGAGTGCCATAGTATGCTATGCGTTTAAAAGAAAGGACATGCACATTCCATTCTACATCAGTGTGTAACGCAGATTCGTCCTACCTCATAACACAACGCCCCCTACCCAGCTCTGATTCCGAAACGAAATTTATAAACGCCTCTTAATGTCTGTATACTTGCCTGGCTTCGATGGAAGACAATTGAGAATCCACAACTTTGTTTCAAATTTGTTGCCAATTATTGTTAATTCCTTTCGATTCTCTATCCAGTGTCAGTTGTACAATGTACATCTGCAGGGTAGGTGACCTACTGGTCGACTAAATACTGATACTGAGTGTCTTCGTGGTAGATGCACTAACAGGAAGCTTCGTATTGGCATTAACATTGGATCACCAACACTAACAATCACGGCGATATTATAAAGAAAGAGGTGAAGATGAAAGCGGTGATCTTCACCTCTCTTCTCTTCATTCTTCAACTTCTTGCCACATATTCTTGTTATTTGTCTTGATCTTCTTCTCTGTCCTATTTTGCTTCCTGTTTTTAAAAAATAATTTTTGTCCGGTCCAAGAAGCCAGCTGAACGTCTTAATTTGGTAGATCTAAAAAATAAGTCGATTTTAAAATTTAACAGTTAAAAAAATGGGCGTTGCATGTTGACAATTTATAACTTTTTGATGCATTTCTTCCCCTTTGTTTTCTTTCCCTCCCACTTGCCCTTTTTTCTTTTGTTTCTGATCTTTTTCTAATTGTCTTTCTCCTTCTTCCATCCCCTTTCCATTTATCCTCTTTTCCCTTTTTCCCGCTACTGATCCTCCTACTTCCCTTTCTCTGCCTTTCCTTTAGCTACCTTCGTGACTACTGTCCCACTTCTAAAGCGTTCTTCTCTCAAAAACAATAACACTCCCAAATTGTGCAAGCACTGCTTTGTTTTGTTTTGTTTTGTTTTGTTTTGTTTTGTTTTTTGTCCCATGGATATTACTAAAGTTAACGCTTTTTGTGTGAGAGAAAAATACTCAAAGTCGTTACAAAAACATAGACTTGATATTTTATTCCGTTTGTGAGAAGTTTTTCTTATTTTGATATAGGGTTGGCGATTTCTTATCTGATTTGCTCAGATAAAGTCCCAGATTGGTTAATTGACTGGGTTGTCCCATTTAAACATTAATATATTTCTTTAGAAAGATTAACAATGTCCAATATTATATTGTTTTCTTTCTTCATATAAAGCAATGTTCTTTGTGTGAATAAAAATCTGATAAATTCATTTCATTTTTCAGTTTATTTCAGTAAGCCATCGGAGTTAAAAACTGATTTGCAGCTCATATACACTGAGAACAACATCGTTCAAGACTAAATGAAAAACATGCTTAATAAAAATTAAATGGAAACTTAGTCCAGCCGATACAATTTTCAAACTGGTATTTGGTGTTTTATTTTGTTTTTATTCTAAAATTCAAAAGCAAAATAGCGCTATATATATAAAGAGAGGTACCTTAATCCTTGATATTACCCTTTTAAGATCGCGTTAAAAATAAGAATAAAGGATCCGTGAAAACTGACGGTTAACGAATTATGTCGAAGACCGTAGCCAATTATGTGCCAGAGGTCACAGCATATCACACATGACTGAGCAAATGAGCTGCGCAGTTTGACATATATACATCAATGATCCATGCTTTATAACTTTGGATTTAAACAGGTGGTCTATTACAATATTTTACCTGTGCAATCCTTTGTGAAAGTTTTGTTTGAGGGAACATACTTTTAAAGCACACGGAACCAACGTTATGTACCAATTGCCAACGTTAATGCACAGAACAAAAAGCTTAATGACATTCGATAAGCATTAGTCTCTTATTCCCACTATCCCAAACCATTTATATTTTCCTAGCACTATAAAAGATGCAACTTCCACTGTTCTCCAACCAATTATTAATAAGTACCCACCTTGTTCATTAGTGGAAATATGATTCTTCAAAGTTAAGTAGATTCCGCTCAACGGCCATGCTTTATTATTAATCGATGCCCCAAGACATGCAAGATAAGACCGTTCCCCAGCAAGATCATGATTTTTTGTATAGAAATAGTCGCACGTGTTACTTTTATCGGTCATGATCGTGTACTTATTCCTTTTTTCGAGTGTGTAACAAATCATGCTGGTTACTTGGAGTAATCTGTTTCATTTTCCTTTCTTTATTGCTAGCTGCAACTTACTCTATTAAAGGGTAGCAGGCACCCCTTAAGGGAGTAAGGCATACCCCTTGCAAGCTATTAGTGCGTTGGTATACTTTATACTGGTCTTTCGAGAAAGTAACTAGCCTTTTGATAATCACGTAAAATTGTAACAACAAGAACAATAACAACAAGATGGCATTTAGACGCGCTATTCACGAGAGTATCGTAGCGCTTACTATAAAGAATAACGTAATAAAACAATGAAAATTATACAAAACATAATTAGAGCAAATGTGTCTCTTAAAAACATGAATTTTAAGGTGGAAGCCTGATGTTACTTGGCAGTTTGTTCCATTCATAAGCAGCTGCAATACTTGAAGATCAATGATTAATTTACCTTGAGTAGGTTGGATCTTATATTGTTTGCATTGCCAAAGCCTCTGATACTTTTCTGTCAATCTTTTAAAACTTTTCATCATCCTTTAAAATGTCAAAGTAAAATTAACAACCCTACCAGTATGAATGACGATATGTGGTTGAATGAAAGAAGATTCCACGACCATGATTTATGGAAAGTGAAAATTATCCAATCACAATGTTATACTATTATTGTTTCAGGAGGCTCGTTAAAAAGTAAATGATCTCTGAAACTGAAATCTCAAGTTTCCGATACTCTAACAATTTGGAATTCCCATGGATTCCCGCAGTTTTAACGCAAAAGAAAGTTAAATCATTTTCGTTTGCAATGATCATTATATTTTTGATACATAAATAATGCAGATTCTGGAATAAAAGAAAAGCACAATAAAGAAGCAAATAAATTCTAAAATACACTATGAAAAAAATGGTACTAAGCTCAACCTAACATGCCTAATATCATTCAAAAACTAAAAGTCGTATCAGAAAAATGAAAACCGTATTAACCATTTATGCAAATATGATAATAACTTTTCATGTCAGATACCAATTACAATCATTATTATGCTTTTAAGGATCCAAGTGTGGAAAAACTTGGATCAAATAATGATAAAATTGGATGATTTTCGACCCATATTTATTGGTCTCGATATGAGTTTTAAAATATTGGCCTCGACTGCGTCTCGCCCAATATTTTTGCAACTCATAGCTTGACCAATAAATATGGGCTCAATCTATCCAATTTTATAACACAATTTATCTTTTTAGGTCAAAAATTGCTTTTGTTCATAAAACATGCGATTTGTCACATTTGTATTTTAATGAAAACCGTTAATTTTCAGATATCATTTCAAAAATGTAAATCTTGAAATTAAATAACCTGATTTTCCAATTTCAATATTAGTGTCAAAAGTATTACATCTACATAATACTAAACAAAAGAATAGCTTGTTTTATTCGCGTGGCGAAATGTGAGTGAATGGCAATGTTGACAGACCAGTGACAAGCTCTGCTATGTCCCCATTAAGTACCACTTTGCTGTTATGTAAATATATCATGTATACTACAACACAAATAAATACATCTCAACAATGTTAATTGATTTCCGTACTCTTTAAATTTCTATGAAAAAAAAAAGGAAATATGTGGATCGTCATATCGAAAGGTACCTTAATACCGGCATAGTACATTACGAGATACGGGCCATTGAAGCTAATCATAGTAACAAATCACGCCCAAGGTCGAATTTCTAATTTCATCAGAAAGGTTATCATTGAAGTGTATTCTATCATATTAATCAGGTTCCAACATCCAAAACATAAGAAAAATGTATTAAAAACCAAGCTAAAAATCCTCTCTCCATTCAAGATTTACTTAGTTCAAAAACCTTTAAACTCGATTTTCTCAGAACTATAGTTTTCCGAATCAGCCCGATGCCTTTTACCAATTTGGGTGTAACTTCGCAACCGAACATCCAATAACCAAAATCAAGGTGTCATTTTAAAGCTTAAAATCTCAGCTTTCAGATGAGACCATAAAATCAATGTTGATTTTGCCGACCTTAAGGTACCTTTCGATATGACGGGTCACATATGTCTACACGTCGAAATCAATCAAAATTCATTTGTTTGATTTCACTTGATTGTTTAAATCTTACCTTAATTTGAATGTTTAAAACAACTTACAGTTACAAAAACTACAATAACATTATCCATAAAAAGGACCGCAATAGTCACAAAATTTGAAATATACCACGTATAACATTTATATAAATATTACTTTGTCTTTCGAATAAACATATTCAGAAACGTTAATCGTTACCAATTACAGAGAATGGTCTATGTGAAGTCGTTTACAAACCAATTATTTTGGTAATGATGCAAAATAATCAAAAAATGTTTGGGAAGAAAAAATGATAACTATTCGTCCTTATTTATTTAGAGCATTAACTGAGACTCAAATAATACAAAAATTCAGGACGTTTCTACACATTATATACGTTCTACATGTATTAGATCTCGTAATCTTTAACAGTTAAATATAAGAGTGTCTATTTTCTTCTTACTGACAGTGTGGGCGTGAGTTTACAATTATATCGATAGACTCTTGGCACAACTTTACGTCAATGCCATTACAAACCATATTCTTCAACTTTCATACTAGTGCGTTTGATTGATGTTGAAAGTAAATGGAACAAGCTCTTACCAACCGGGTAAGTCGTGGTTAAGGAGAACTACTTTAGCCATGTAGACAAGCTTGGTATTTGAACTGTTGAAAGATTATTACACAAATGTAATTTACATCACTATTCTGGCATGTGAGTGATGTGGCATTTTTTTTTTAAAGTAAAAGACAAAGACGAGGAAGAAACGTAGGACGGAGTAAGAAGTAAGAAGATGAAGAGGAGGAAGAAAGAGGAGGAACACAAGAAGAATAGCATAAAGAGAAAAAGAAGGATGAAAGTGACGGACGCGGGGAGAAACAAGACCCAATACACCTGTGAAACAGAATATCATTTGTTAGTCATGTACCGTAACGTACATTCTTCAGAGGAAACAACGCACTAAGTAGATTAACCGTACTTTAAAGCATGCGATCGATGAATTGCAATTACTTGCTCGATAACGCGGGTTTGTATGTGGTTTCACCTGCCACACCTGCTTTGAGAAACAAAACACGATAATCATATAATGCCTGTCTTACCCTTCAGTTAAGTCGAATTTTATTATTACATTATTGAGGTTTTGTTTTAATTTCAAAATAATAGACAGGGCTTACTTTGATACAGTGTAGATTATTTGTTTTTATAATCCAAATCATGAAATATATTTGGGTGCACAATCACCGACATAATGCACTGATGGTGCAATTTTAAAAAACAAAAAACATATTCCATATTAAATCCCTTGAAAAGAGAGCATCTTTAACAGTAACTATCTAACATATCCATATTTATACAGGTTTTAACAAATGCAGTAATATTATTACCTTCTTCCGTTGTCCTGCTGAATGTTTTTTGGGTTTTTTAGTTTTTACAAAATGGATGCAACTTATAATATGATAATATGAGATCAATTGGGAAATTAAAACACGCGACGATACAAGGCTTTGCTTGTGGTTCCGTAAAAACGCTACGATGTACAGCTTGATTCGATGCAACGAATAATAGGAACTCATGATAATGAATAAGCAGTCTTCTTCTGTATACCATGCTGAATGCTATTGCTAAGTGATTTGTACTTCCGAAGTATTGAAGTATTTATAAAATTTACATTCAACGACATGGTAAAGAAAAAATCTTTTCTTCCATTGCTTGCTCTGTAATGTTCCCTAAAGGGGGAACTTTGAAGATGATATCAATTTTGATATTTTCATTTCATCTTTTGCAGCATTTTCTAAGCTTTAAAATGACACCTTACTTGTTGAAATTGATCAAGGCGATCAAATTTTAAAACAGTAAATCTACTGAAAAGCTTATTATTTTCTTTATGTGTTGTTGCCTATTTCCACCTGTATCTTGAACAGTTTTCTGTCGCAAATTCATCACATATATTTAATAGTATCTACACTTTTTCTATTTTCATACGTACATGTCCAACAAAATAAACCAGACTGCCGTACTTGTATTGATTTGTCTACGCTACAGACATCTTGAGCATGTGGAGGTGACATTTGATCAGAAACGTTGCCTAAATTCCCGCTTTCATTGAATTCCCAATGGCATCTTGATGATCTTAGAGGATAAACACTGAGTGGTACAATAGGCGCTGCATTAACACTATCACCTAAATTTGCACACGTGTGCTCTTGAGATGGGACTTTATTTTTTATATGCAGCTCTTAGTCAATTTCCAATATGCAAAACAAATGACCTGCTTGCAGGCAAAATTTGTAAAATTCAAGCGGAAAATATATTGAATAAGCTGATAAGTGATATCTTCCGAGTCTACTCAAATTCCAATTTTGGAATCATAACCATGATAACAAAAGACAATTACATGTCAGTATATTAGCTCTGATTTGTTCGTTTTCTAGCATTATATATTGTATTTCTACAATATAGAGTATGTAATATGTGTTTTGGCAAAAGACAAGATATCTTGAGTAATGAAATAAAAGAGAATGAAAAATTGAGACAATTATGATCAAGTAAAATAAGGGAAAACATACCGATAAGAACTTTCCATTTATGCAAAATGCATTCAACAAAGTGACTTTCAAGTGATTAATATAATTCGTTTTACTGTTCTGCATTTGCTTTGTTAGTCCACCGTATTCTGAACCGTAGTGAAAATGTATATTCTATTCTAAACCAAAAAGATTATTATGGAAAAGAGAAACAATGGATTCAATTTCTCAGGTTTAGCAATCTTTGATAGTCAGAACGTTCCCCCAAATAGAAGTAGCAGATTATGATAAGTGAACTCCTTTATTTGCGTAGAGTTAAGAGAACAAAAACTTCTTCGAATCCACCAATATATGGACAAAATCCGCTGTTACCAGAAGACTGCACGTGATTGTCGGGTTGTATTTCACGAAATCGACATGACTTTGGACAACTCTATCAAATAGACGCACGGTAGCTTAGCAGGTCCTTTATTTATATACTTGTGTAAATGGAATGCATTTGTTAAATAATTAAAAGCAACCGAGTCTCATAAAGTTGGTTCTTGTTATTGCATCGACCCAATTACATACAATATATTTACATGTGAATGCTTAGTATGTAATATTATTCTATATACATTAGAGACATTTAAATATATTTCTGTTCATGTCAAAGTGTACAATATTAGTGGCTTATTTTAATCAATCAAAATTGTATATTAAAGTACGCATCAAAGTCAATAAAAGCGCAAAGTTTTATAAGTAAACGACATTGATTTTCAATCATGACTACCTTCCTATATTTTGAAAATTGTTAATTTCTTCGACTGCATTTCTGTACTAAAAAGAATCCTGTTATAGTTGTATCAATTTGATCAAGCGATTTTAGTAACTAAAATAAAATATAACTGAAGTTTCTGTTTTCTAGTGCAATTGTTAAACCTAATCATTACACTGCAACCTTATTGTTTAAACATAAGAAAGCGGAAATGCGATTATTAATAGTCAAATAAATCTATTACAACCAGCGTTTAACCCAATATTTTTTAAGGCGAGGATATGAGTGGTTGGTAAGATATTTAGGATGCATCACAAACGTTTGCACGTGTTCTCGGTTTGATCTTAATGTACTTCCTGTTTTTGCGTATAGCCTGTACGAAGCGTAACAAAAGAGCGTGTATGGTTGATAGTTGCACTTGGAAGTATTAGTATAAGTATACCTGTCATGTAAATTACACATCCAATGCTAACGTTACAAATTATTTTTGCATGAATTATCGAAGCTTACAGTGATGAAAGACCACAGGCCCTTATATCTTCTGTTGCGTTTAATGGTTTATTCAGCGGTCGAGTAAAGCCGAGCTCTTGATACGTCGCATGCTGGCACGCGAGGAACCTATCAGCGAAGATTTGTTGCGCGGGGAATTAAGTCAAATAGTCTCCACTAACGTATATAATGAAAACAAACTGTATTGCTAACCCTGTCGTGACGATAATTTTAAATAATGTAGTCAATCTGAGTTAAGTGTACAATTACATGTAAATATGGTTTTTTTTAAAGGTGATTCTCATCTTGTTATTGAAAAGTATATACGTAGACCATTTTAGTTGATAATGCAAGAAACGAGTAAAACGAAAGCATGGAATACTAGTATACATTATATACACTATAATTGCATAAACCATGTTAATGAAAATGCGGCAAACATGTGCACTTCCAAATTAACTTTGAAACAAATGGGTTCAATTTTACTTCGTAAGTAACAATGAGTAAAGAAACCGAATAAAGTGATATCTTTCGACCCGACGTGCTCAAGGTTTAGCGATAAAAGCACGTACAATAAGTCTGATTTACGTATACAACATTCTATAGCGCCTTTGTCATGCTTGTAGACAGATAGCACAGGACATGATAGATCGCTCTACTTAAATTTCAATTATTTAAATCCAATAAATACATTGTTTTCCCTGAGGCAGATACGCAAGTTGAATACTTGAAGATTTTTGGTTAAGCCTGAAGTGAATATAATTGTAAATCTCTAAAGTAAAATATTGTAGTCACATGGGCCATAATTCTTAATTAAGATATCCAAAGAGTAATATAATGTTTTTGTTATAAATACGTAATAATATATAAATTATATTATCATGTGATTTTCATCTGCAAAATGCATACTGGCTATGCCAGGGATATTGCTATCGATAATACAGTTCCCGGATGCTGAGAGTGGTATACGTGTGAGATTTCGCACTCAGGTAAAAATGTTCAATCCTCCATTACTCTTGACACTCTCTCCAGGGCGGTGAAACTCGGTATTCCTAACCAACAGACGAAAGTAGTATCATTGGGTCAAAAGGTTAACAGTGTATAAGTGGGCGGCATTAATTTGTTCTAGCCAATCAGATTGACGTTATTTAAGTATTGTATTTATTTCCGTTTGGTCATTTCATTTTTTTTTTCTCTTACAGTCATTTAAACTTAAAGATGGTAAGAACCTACCTGTAAAGACATGGGCAATGCTTGTTTTACAACAGACAAATTAACCCAATATTTTAAGGCAAAAATTTTAACGGTTGGTACATAGAAGATTTTTAAAATGCATCACATGTTTGTGATCTGTTTTGTCCATGCAAAGTGTAACAAAGAAGCTACATGGTACTGGTTGGTAACTTGCCTTAGAAAGCCTCTGGTATATATGTAATAGTATCTGTCTGGGTTAAATTCAATGGAAACGAAATATTACAAACCATTTTTCTGGATGAATTACCTAAGCTGAAAATGTTAAACGACCGCAAGCACTAGGTTCCTTTGCGCTTTTTGGTTTATTCAGCGGTTTTGTAGAGGCAATTTCTCCATACGTCGCGTGTGGGCACGCGAGGAAAGTATCAGCTAAGATTTGTTTAACGCGGGTAATTAAGTCTACCCACTAAATGTTTTACCCACTAACGTGATTAATTAAAACTGTCTTGAAGAGCCTTGATGACCTTGTCGTCATTAAAAAATTAGACTTAGTTGCAAATCGAATCGTGATTTTATGGCAGTCAATCGAAATTCAATGATTTGATTTGTATTGATTTTTTATTGATTTTTAACGAATCATATTATGGAATACGGAATTGATCATATTGAAAACAAAAAAGAATAGGATAGAAAAAAAGAAAAAAAAAAGAAGAACACTAAACAAACATACAAAAAGGTTCTCTAAAACTAAAAACCAATACCAATACTGCTACAGAATGACCTGGAATCTATCTTTAACCCAAGCCCCCTCCACACTTACCAAATATCATGTGGTTTGAAAGACACAGCCAGAAGAAATTTACCTAACCAAGCAAGAACACACATACACATACGCCACATATCGCATATTACCGTATTTAAAGTAGATCGAAACACTTTTTATCAAAATGAGTTCAATATAAACGTACGCAGTTAGATAATCCTGAAAAGGGAAACATATTTTAAGTGATTATGTGCCCTCAACTTTAAGAGCTTTCCAACTTAGCACCTGCACTCTTGCCAACAGAAATAATGACCCACGTATCAGCATCAGCTAAATTCTACATTACAAAAGTACACATGCATACATTTTATTTAATCTGTGTATAAAAATTTGCACGAGATTTTTATATTATATCTGTAAGAGCCATCTTATATCTGATATGCTGGTTTAACGACACAAATTACATTGCGAGGTGCACCAAGCACTGTAAGCGTACGCTATGTCTGACTATTGCTACGTTGAAAACACAGCATCACTAACAAATGTGTACAAGCAAAGGTTGTTGCTTTACTCAGTTATTGTAACTTTTCAATACAAATCATATTTGTTTATTACATTTTTTGTACATGTGATGTTTACATCTAATATGTGAGCTGTTGAAACAAATTTTTCATATCAATGCCTGTTTTAATGCCATTTCAAGCGAGCTGGAAACCTGTATGGGCTGAATGTTTAGATTTTTGTTAATAGACATATTAGTGTGGTACCGTACAACGTGCTGGTTTTTTTTTTTTCTACAGCCAGCATTTTCATCCAGTATATCTATTATTCATTTAGTGAAAATATAATAGATTATGCAGAAGACCGTTTCAAAGGTGCATACTTTGTCACTCTTTGACAAACTTTGAGTTGATATAATTCTCCAAGGTACAGACAATTGACGTCTTATATACGGTTACCAAAAACAAGTTGTTGAAAAGAACGGTGGACACAGCACTTTTAATCCGACAATGTCTTCATTTAAGTCATGGCAATTCATTTAAAAATGAGAAGGGGTCTAAATCATGTTTTAACTGTGAAACAGGCACTGATTTAAAATAGAGAAAAACAAAATAAGTAAACGTTGAAGCATGTTGAGATTTCACAAAATCCGCAAGTGCAACTTGTTTTCGCCAGTTTTGAAAAAATGATTTTTAAACAAATAAGTGTTGTTAGAAAACGACAAAAGCTTTCATTAAATGGTGACGTGGTTTTCGTGCAAAATTAAGAGAGTTCTATCATAACAAAGTCTGGTCATCCATGGGGGGAACTTATTTTTTGGTGACCGTTGATATCCATTCAACCATGATGGTCAAAAACATCACCGATTAAAGCACCTTAAAGTTTTTAGAAAAACAAATTGTGTATAATTTTAAACTTAAGCTTATACCGTATATCAACTGTCAGAGGCTGCGAAGGAGACGTCAACACACGTGCAGTCTGGACCTGAAATATGACCGTCCTGCATTTTAAGCGGATTATATAAACCCTGAAGAACAACTCGTGTTTTTTGTGTTTTTCATGTTTGTTAATTAAATTGTATCTTTAAGCATGTTTTGTACAATTATCATAGAATATTTAATCCCTGTGAACAAATAATGTTTAATATTAATCTGAAGCTCTGTCGCTGATGATTGATCGCAAACTTGATGTTCAGACTAATACTGACTTTTATTTGGTTAATCTATAGAAATTTTCTTTACAAAATTGGTATCATACACATTTTATACATTTATTGTCCCACTTTTAATATTTTATTTTACTTTCACTGTATGCACATTGCCTTTTATATGTTGCTTATTATTTTTTTGTCCTGATCATGGTTAATATGGGGTGAAACAAATGCACTTACAGGACGCAAAGAGGGAAATATCCCGTAAACAATAGCATGAATAGTGCGTCAACTTAGATATGTTGAAGTACCGAGTCAGAGATATCTACCAAGCATCGTCAGAAGAAATGCATGCCATTACAGGGCTATCTTAGGATCAAATTTGAGATAGTTTTCAGTTTAAAGGAAACCAGTTCGATCATATATAGGAATTCACATAAGTCATATAACCCTTGCGAAAATCATAAGTATGACTTATCTGAGTAAAGTGATATTTATGTGGGTACAGCTTGAATTTCAGCTTCAATCTTCATATCTTTCTTATGGCAAACAATCAAATAATATGACAAAGTCTTTGTTAATATTATATATGCCTAAACACGGTGAGATAATTTTTACACGGTTTCATGCTTGTCTGAGCTAATATAACATTATAACGTTGTTATTTCGAAACGACCAATGCTTGAATAAGACTTAAGTTAACATAGCTTAGTATTTTTCTATCATTTGGCACAAGTAAGGATTCTATTGTTCATATATGCCCTTGAGTTTGCATATGTATATTGAGTTTTAAAACTCGAGTAAGCAGGGCTTACATGACGCAATGCTTAAATCTAACGATGTTAAGGTTGGAATTTTTAAAAGATGATATTTCAAAAAGCCTTTATTTTTCATTGTTTTGATATATACTTTAATGGAAGTGTATATGATTGGTTTCTAGGCTCAGAAATAACAGATTGACATTGTTGTTGGAAATTTTTCCTTGTAAATAATTATTTTCTCCGTTGCAAATAAGTTCATTTTATGTAATATTTACCTTTATTTTCACGTTGAAACCTTTTTTTGAAGGCTTTCTCTTCCAATCGTTCATTCATTTTATTGCCTTTTGTCTCTTATTGATTGCCTTAGGCTGCTTGTTCGATGCGTTCAACGGAAAGTAAGAAAAACTGTATTTTGTTCCAAATTTGAAATTAATTAAGTACATTGTAAAAACAGCATAGTACTCTTTGACATTGGATCATTTGCTCTTTTCAGGTCGTTTATTTATATATGTTTAGTTGATTGAGTGGTTTTGACATCGCGAAACAAATCATTCACGCAGTCCGGAACGCAACACGCGAAGTACATT
>JXSR01S073763.1:85685-97466 GCA_000969725.1 Ophiothrix spiculata | reverse complement strand
AGCCAACTCCTTTGCAGAAATGTAATCAGGTAGAACACGAGATGAATTCATAGAAACCAGTCTATTTACTACGTGGAACAGATTCTTGTCATCTGCGTTGGTAATTTCATTACGATGATAAGTACACTTGGCAAGTTCGAGTTTAGCCTTGTATGATTTACATTCATCTTTATACATTTGTTTGTGTATTTCCAAACCGGATTTCAAAATCACGAGCAGAGGCTGAAATTTGGATAAATCAAGCAAAAACATCTTTCTCGCACATTTTCAGATACTTGTTGCACCAAAGTTCTTGGCTCTGCTTAGCAGGAACACTGCTCATAAGGGTATACAAATAAGTCCAGAAGTCCAGTTTCTTTTCATTTTAAGCCAATTAATGATATACTAGCAAGATGCAGCTAGCGTGTGCATTGCAGATACAACTTTCTTGCACTGGCATGATGGAACTCATATGGGGCTTTCCCCAGACCTTCATGTTTGAAGAGCTCAATTGATCATGAGCTCCTACAGCTCGTTCCAGGAGAGTGTTATACCTGAGATGAGTATACCAAAGAGATAAGCAGCAACACATCAGTGTTTGTTACGCAGTCATCCAAGTCTGTTTCCATTTTATGATGGTAATTAATTAAACCAGGCAGCAATACCACAGATCTGTGTGATAGACATGTATGGCTGCACCGTGAGCCACATATGGCAGCTATCAATTAAAAGTTCTAATATTTAACCCTAATTTGTGCTGTTATTAGCCAATTTGTCAAAATTCTATCCCTCTTTACAGAAAATTTACAGAAAAATTATATCTTTGCCAAAAAATAGAAAATGTAAATTGAGATATTCGTTGCATGTTGTTCGTATTCAAGAATGCACTGAGTACACTTTAATGTAAATCTTTCACACCACAAGGGTACAAATATGGGCCAAAAATTGGGTTTTTATACAGGTATTCTTTGATTCATAAATGACTATGATCTATAGTACTGAACTCCGTTCAGATGTTTTGAAGATTCACATGCACATGTTATCGCCAGTCATTTGACAAAGCCTGCCTCACTTAAGACCGGGCTTAAGACCTCAAGGTTGATAACAAACTGAGGTTGAATATTGATTAATTCTTGTTGACTAGATGGGGAAATACCTAATTAGCATTATAATACCGAATAGGACATGGCTCTTTCTGGATGACTGCATAACAAAACACTGATGTGTTGCTGCCTATCTCTTTGGTATACTCGTCTCAGGTTTTACTGAGCTACTCCTCACCACCATTATATCATTCAATGGTTAAATGCAATGTCAACTCACTCAGGTCCATCAGGACCATAGATTTACATGGGACATACCAGACTTTGTATACCAGCCCATGTAATGGTGTCATCAGCCATGGAGCTCAAATTGGGGGTATTCGGTTCCATTCCGTTCTTGCCAAAATCATCTCCGAGTGCTGAGTGCTGAGACTCAGTTGTGCGTGGAGACAACCTGTGCAAGTAATACTTGAACGATAAGACAACTTACAAGCAAAGCGTGTGCTTGTTTTCAATATTTGTGCATTATGCATCATTGGCAAAAACCCGAACACCCCCAGTTTTGTCTCCATACTGGAATAAAAAATGGCGGCGTGTCTGGTATCTCCCCTGTAAATCTATGATCAGGATTTATCTACTTTTTTTTCTTTTTGACCTCTGTTGCAGAGTTTCCTGATGTATATGTCCTAGGTAATCTTCCATTCAATGTCTCCACACCACTCATCATCAGATGGCTCGATGCAATGTCAACTCACACGGGTCCTTTTGTTTACGGCAGAACACGGCTTCTTCTTACATTCCAGCTGGAAGTTGCACAGGTAATAGTTACTATATACCGCATTAATAAATCTAAAACTTGATTGGCTAAAACATGATCACATGATTTCAAATAGCTATAACCAGATCTAGGAAAGCCCTAAATAGTACTTTTTAGGCTCAAAATTATGCATGCATCAAACTTACACTCACGAGCTATGGTGCGCATTACCTAGACGCACGCATTTCTGGTTTGCATTGTGTGTCTACATTGTTTATAAAAATCTTGTACTAAATTAGACTTTTGACACACACAAAATTACAGAAATCAAAAATTTATTAATGCAGTATCTAAAACAAATATATACTGACTTTTTCAGATCTCTCGATTAAAACTATGGTCTTCAGTGACTAATTTTGCACCCCTCAGCAAAATAGCAATTTTATTCCCTTCAGGTTCATAGATTTAACCAGAAATCTTCAAGTCAGTATATATTTGTATACTATGTGACCATAGGAAGAGCTAAGAGTCACTGGAGAGGTTAATCTTCTGCATGCAGACTCAGTAGATGAAATGATTGAATAATTCATCTGTCTTATGTCACTGGTTCTTGAAATGGTTCTTCAGGTGATGGTGTCACCTTTAGAACCATTTCAAAGACCACTGACCTAAGAATGGATATTATACAGTTTGCAATCCAAATTAATGGGAAATGACAGCTATTGCAGATACGACATTCTTGCACTCACATGACGAAAGAATGTCACTATTGCAGCAACCATGACAGACATTTTGAATCCAGCATTGAATTTTCAAGTTATGAAATGAAATTAATGATTTCAATTGTGATTTTCCCCCTCACAGAGACTTGTGGCCCCTCCAGGGCATCCTCAAAGAAGCCGCCTCTCCATAATGGCCCAGCATCTCTGTGACGTCAAACACAGCTTCACCATACCAGGGTCAGCATGTGTACCTAAGCCAGAAGTAAGTTGATATTTTCCCCTCACAGAGACTTGTGACCCTCCCGGGCATCCTCAAAGAAGCCGCCTGGCCATAATGGCCCAGCATCTCTGTGACGTCAAACATAGCTTCACTATACTAGGGTCTGCATGTGTACCTAAGCCAGAAGTAAGTTGATATTTCCCCTCACAGAGACTTTTGACCTTCCAGGACATCCTCAAAGAAGCTGCCTCTCCATAATGGCCCAGCATTTCTGTGACGTCAAACATAGCTTCACTATACCAGGGTCAGCATGTGTACCTAAGCCAGAAGTAAGTTGATATTTCCCCTCACAGAGACATGTGACCCTCCCGGGCATTCTCAAAGAAGCCGCCTCTCTACATAATGGCTCGACATCTGTGTGACGTCAAACATAGCTTCACTATACTAGGGTCAGCATGTGTACCTAAGCCAGAAGTAAGTTGATATTTTCCTTCACAGAGACATGTGACCCTCCCGGGCATCCTCAAAGAAGCCGCCTCTCCATAATGGCCCAGCATCTCTGTGACGTCAAACATAGCTTCACTATACCAGGGTCAGCTTGTGTACCTAAGCCAGAAGTAAGTTGATATTTTCCCTCACAGAGACATGTGACCCTCCCGGGCATCCTCAAAGAAGCTGCCTCTCCATATTAATGGCTCGACATCTGTGTGACGTCAAACACAGCTTCACCATACCAGGGTCTGCATGTGTACCTAAGCCAAAAGTAAGTTGATATTTTCCCTCACAGAGACTTGTGACCCTCCCAGGCATCCTCAAAGAAGCCGCCTCTCCATAATGGCCCAGCATCTGTGTGATGTCAAACATAGCTTCACCATACCAGGGTCTGCATGTGTACCTAAGCCAGAAGTAAGTTGATTTTTCCCCTCACAGAGACTTGTGGCCCTTCTAGGTCATCCTCAAAGAAGCCGTCTCTCCATAAACATTGCACGACTAGTATTAAGAGGGGGGGGGGGGGTGTCTACCTTACTTTTGACCAACCTTGTAACTTGGTTTTCACAATGTTATCAATGACTTACCCGGTCGTCTTGTATATCAACTTGTAGCATGGGTGAAACTCTTTCAGAAAATATGTATTTTTTGAACTGGTTGCCATGGTAATGACGTAAGGACTCTCAATGAAGGTAATAATTGCATTAGTGGTATACACACAATGCATACCATGCCAAAACACCGCTTTGCCGTCAAATTCAATGCTTGTCTTGAACGTGCTCCTGCTCCCAGAATTCAGATCAAGCTGTGCAAGATCTGTGAAATTGATGTACAACAATTTTGTAATGATATCTCAACAACTATCAAAGCAACAGGCATTGATCTGAATGCTTATGTTAGTAGCTTTAATTCTGCTATGTACGTAAAGTATCGGATGATCATGGTACAACGAGGACTTGCATAATCTAAAACGTGAAAAACACGCTGCTGAGCGAAAATGGAAGAAATACAAATTGACTGTTCACAAGGAGGTTTTCTATGCTATCCAATAGTACCCTACACTTGATGTTTCGTCAATCGGTTTCCGAGATCATAAGGCCCGGCTGTGAGGTGGGTCGAAAAAGCATGACTCTTTTAATGTTAAAGCCTTTTTTTTCTAATTTCAGGTTGACATCGGTGTTGTGCGATTTGAGCCGTTGAGGGAACCCAGAATCAAATTACCTTTTCGCTTAGTTGAAAAATTAGTGAGAAGTGTGTTTCATTTTCGACAAAAGCACTGCAAGAGAGGAGTAGAGTAAGTAGACTACAAAGGGTGTTTTATAAGAGCATGGCCAAAAGAACAAAGAGATACGTTATTTATCCTCTTTTAAACACCTAGTCATGATTAATAGCTATTAATAACCTTCATAATATATATACTTTGATCAACACTACATAGGCGGGAATTATGAGCCTTTTTTTCAACCGCAAGTGAACATAATCCCAGTTACACGTGCGCTGTAGATACTGATGCACGAGTCACATGTGAACCTGTGCAGTTGTGCTGTGTCCAGTTACGCACGCACTTATCAGTATCAATTCACGAATTGAAGAGGCCCGCCTATTTGGTGTTGATCAAAATATAGCAGAATCCAATCTAATATGACTATGTGTGTTTTACGTAAGCAACCATGCAGTCTCTGGAAAAAATTGAGTACAATTCTAGTACAACATTCCTGAGGTGCACATTTGGAACACAATTATAGTACAGTTTTAGTACAAATATAGTACAAATTTGTGCACTATAAATGTACTCAAATTGTACTTAAATGATGTTCCAAATGTGCACCTTAGGAATGTTGTACTATTTATGTACTCGATTTTTACTAGGGGTTATTATCAGGTATTAATAACCTGCCTAATAGCGCAATCAAATCTAATAAGATTATTTCTACTTTTACGCAAACAACTGCGCGGTCATTATCAGGTAACAATGACCCGCGTATGTGATGTTATTAGCGCTTAATGCAATTTCTCATAAAACTGCAATACAGCGCGCGTATGCACCATACACACGCGCATTAATCATATTATGCGATGATGGTCATGCCTGGACTGATCGAAAATTCTCTTATTAGGGATAAGTAGACCTTTAAGTAAGAAATAAATTTAATAAAATATTTCATTATAAAATCATGCATAAAAGGCATTAGAAATGTCAAATTACGGTTATTAATGACAATAATAACTTTGCACCATCTTTTAATTTGGTCCCGAGTTCGAACCCCGCTGGTGCCAAAAAAGTTGAATTGTCTCGTGGAAACCCGTACGAAACTTGGGGAGCTGATCTGGGCAGCGATGGTACGTATGTGGGCTGATCAAGGTTCAGCGCTCCTAGAGGTTGTCGCAGAACCTGAAATGATGATTGGTGTGAAATATATGGAGCTTACTTGGGCCACAGTGGTCAGTGAACACCTGTAAAGTGTGCAGAGGCCGAGTGGAATTACAAATCTCTTTTCTCTAGAATTGCATTCTATAAAATATACTTCTTTAAATGTGTGGTGTGGTAGTCCATGGCAACCTTTTTAATACTGCAATTTGTTTGAGCAATTCATATAATATGAATTGCTGAAATGAATTTTAGGTCATATATTTTAATCATTTTATCATAGAAAAGTCATGGATTTTTTTTTTCATGAGGTGCAGGAACCCTGTCATAATGCCATTTCTTTTTTCCTCTGTCTACAGGATACTTTTTCCATATGACATGATGAAAGAGTTGACAGCAGAAGTACTCACAAAAGCAGAAGTAGACCCAACACGCAAGCCGACAACACTCAGCATATCACACTTTAATAAAATGTGTTACGCTTATAATGACATCTGTAATAGAATACCTGGGATTATTGACTACGACTATAGGTAATACCAAAGAGTTGAACTGGGGTCTTTTGTAGAAGCTTGAACCATTGCTGAAGCAGAAGTAGATCCAACACGCAGGCCAACAAGTCACACTTTAATAAAATGTGTCATGCTTATAATGACAGCTGTAATAGAATACCTGGGATTATTGACTACGACTATAGGTAACACCAAAGAGTTGAACTGGGGTCTTTTGTAGAAGCTTGAACCATTCCTGAGGCAGAAGTGGACCCAACACGCAGGCTGACAACTCTTTGCATATCGCACTTCAAAAAATGGGTCACGCTTATAATGACATCTGTAATAGACCATTCCTATAATTGACATACTCCCGCGGTTGATGGGGTAAATCCACAGAATCGGACGGAGAACCGTTATGATAATACCCTACTTGGCTTCCTTCTGAGCTCTGATTCCCTGTCCGATTCTGTGGATTTACCCCATCAAAGGCGTAGGTATGTCAGTTATAAGAATGGTCCATAGAATACCCGGGATTATTGACTACGACTGTAGGTAACACCAAACAGTTGAACTGGGGTCTTTGTAGAAGCAAATTTGAACCATTGTTGAGGCAATAACAATTTGGTACAAGTTATGAAAGCAAAAGGATAGACCCAACACATCGGATGACCATTCGGAGCATTCATAAAATGTCTCATGCTTATAATGAAATTTGTAATAAAACTTCTGGGATAATTATCTAATGACTGATAATACAGTGTGAGTCAAAATGAAGTTGACCGAGATTCAAAACTGCATAACAAAAGAACTACCAATATTTAAAACAATTGTTTAGCACTTTCGAAATGTGCAGATTCTTCTGCTTATTTAAATAAAAAAGAATGAAGGAAATCGGTAATTCCTAAGTGAAGTTATGCCTGTTTTAGTCAAAAAACACATTTTACAAGCTGTCCACGGAATTGATGAGTGAACAAAATGCAAAGTACTTCAAGTGTGCAGTCACCTGTTACTTCGACCAAGATTGATGCAGTTTGGAGGACTGTCATTTCTGTTCACAATCCAAGTCTCAGCTTAAGTCCTCTTTTGCACTTAAAAACTATGGCTTACAATTTGCTTCAGCAATGCTAAAGCAAATTGTGCAAAACGGCTTTGAATCTCTGAAGGCCTGTGTGTTTACAATTAGGTTTCGACTATGAGCTGCCTTGTCAGGTGTCATACGATGTACAACTTCCAGTACAAACGACTAGCTTTAAAATTCAGTGTCAGACAGGTTCTAAACTGGTTTCATGCATACACTTGACTAATATTTGTATTTGAAATTCCTGCATCAAATTCCTAGTCGTTAAATTGCTCTTTTAAACTTTTTCTTTCATTTAAAGATCAGCATATCATGGACAGCTTTTCTAGCTATGAATGACCAATCTCCTTGATTCAATGTTTAAATATCAGTCAAAGGAAGGGTAGGGTATTCATAAACAGGTTATTACTCTGCTTAATCAAGTGTTTTCTTTGCATTTTTAATTAGTTTGCTTATTTATTCCGTGGACAGCTTGAAAATTTTGTATTTTTTACTAAAACAAGCATAACTTCTCTTAGGAATTACCGATTTCCTTCATTCTTTTTTTTAAATAAGCAGAAGAGTCTGCACATTTCAAAGATGCTCAACAATTGTTTTAAATATCAGTAGTTCTTTAGTTATGCAGTTTTGAATCTCAGTCAACTTCATTTTGACTCGCGCTGTACAAGATAGTTGAACTGGGGTCAAGTTTAGAAGAAAGTTTGAATATTTGCCAAGTCACAACAATTTTGTACAAGTTACAAAAACAGAAGACCTCAAACACCAGGCATCCATGACTCAGCAAAAATAGGATGTTTTATACTTATAATTAAGGCCGAGGATATAGACACGGTGATCGTGTCAATAACCTCGCCCAAAATGGCTATAATAGACAAGAAGATTATTTCGATAACTTCGCCCAAAATGGCTGTAGACACGATGATCGGGTGTGAGAAAATGAATGGTCATATCTTTGGAGCCGATGATGCTCAAGGGAATGACGACAAAAAGAGTGGAAGGAAGAAGGTGACTTGCATTGGTAATATTACAACTTTGCTCCCCATTATTTTCTTCCTCTTGTTTGTTTTACTCCTCTGTTGTGGTCTGCCACAGACCATAAGGACAAAAGACAACTTCACATTCTAAAATAACATTAGAAACTCTCCCGGTTGTAATATTACCAATCAATGCAAGTCACCTTCCTCCCTCCACCATTTTTGTTGCCATCCCTTTGAGTATCAGTGAGCATGGTCTCTATAGCCATTCTTTCTCTCACACGATCATCGTGTCTATAGCCACTTCCTATAATAAAACCTGTAATAAACATTGTGCATGGGAATAGAGTTGATTTTCTCAGAGGTTTTTCAGACAAGCTTCTCAAAATTTATTATTACTTTAAAGTACATGCCTTTGCCCATCATTGTTGAAAATTTCAAGAAAATCCATCGATGCAAACCAGAGATATCGTTGATTTTGTCAACATGTATCATTTTCCTTCTGCACAAGGCTAATTCCTATGGTTGAGCGTTAAACAAAAATGTTGAATCATGTAGATCCTCTACACATAATTGACACTTAATTAATTGACAATGAAGTGCAAGGTTTATGAAGACAAAGTTAAGTACGAGCCTTGTGACGACAAAGAGGAATGCTGTGACGTTAGAGACATGGAAAGTAGGGAAGAAGGTGTATCAACAAGCAAAGAGAGACAGGTTGAGGTTGCTAATGTCCAGAAACGATTTTAATACATAAGACACATGAAGAGCGATATACTTTTATAACTTTACAGCTGACGAAAGTGATTGAAAACAACATTGGCTTTACTAAGCGCAAAATATCATGTCATCAATTTATACGATTTATAAATACATAAAAGTATTTTATAATTTTGGAAGCAATGTTGGTAACCAAAGACATATTGTTAGAAAACTTCTGATGCAATTTTTACGCAGGTTTCTTTCTTTATTCCTTATAACGAAAGTAGAGTCATTACGTGTGATGTGAAATTTTATGAAAGAAATGCCATTTATTTTGTTGAAACGGTTATATTGAAAGCAGCATAAAAGAAAACAAACACAGATATCATTGCTTGTAAATTGTGTCTAAAGCCTTTCGAAGCTCTTTGTTAGCATTCTTAACTGCAGGATTTCCCATTTTGTAGAATGAAAATGATACAAGCTGACAAAATTAATCATATCTCTGGTTTGCATCGATGAATTTTCTTGAAATTTTCAGCAATGATAGACAAAGGCATACACTGAAAGTGCTAAAGTTTTAAGAAGCAAGATTTCTGAGAAAATCAGCTCCATTTCCATGCACAAAGTTTATTTGGACACCCTGTACGTGTTCAATAAATTTATGGCTTGAGGTTGAAGGAGATGAATTATATGCAGTATAAGTTTAATTTAATTGATGAATTTCTTTCACTCCTGAATGAAATTTTCACCATCTGTCCTAACTTTATGATAGCATACAATATAAGTCCAGAAATACTAAACCTAAATTTAACCCAGTAAATTCAACATGATGACAACTGCTCCAGTCGATTTCAATTACCAAATATCATATGCCTCTTTGTTGTTCTAAAGCAAATGCAAAATGATAACAATAATTAGTACTTGACAATCAACTCCATAAAACTGGTGGTCTTTATCATCAGAATTCTAGATATATAGAGTTCTATGCCTCACTGAGTGGGAATTTGATCAAAAATCATAGGGAGGGATAAGAGTATTTAGAAGAGCCACCACTTTTTTCAGCTTAGTGAGTAATGGTAATTATAACACCAAGTCCACTACTGTTTTCAGCTCTGAACAAGAGCTAGGTATTCATCAATCAAATTTAAAATTCAAACAACCCTAATTCACTTTTTTCTTGGTCACGGTATCCCTGCAGCATTATACTTGAGTGACCCCCCCCCCCGGGGGTTTGAGACTTGCAGAGTACCAGGTCGATTTCAATACCCCAGAAATTCTCGAGACCTGTCATAAAAGTTAAAATCAACCAAGTCATGAAAGTTAGGATGAATTGCTCATTTGAAATCTGGATAGAATTTTCAATTTTGAGTTTATTTTCATGTCATTATTACTATTATTTTCTACTTCATGAAGCCTTTTTAAATTTCATATATAACAAAAGATAGGATGAATTCTAGAATTTAAACTTTATGTAATAGGACCCATTTTGGTTAACGGATGGTTAACCGGTCAAAATACCCACTTATTCCCCGGGTTAGTTACTAGCAGGCTTGGTTACTAGAGAACTCAAAAAAAAGAGAAAATTGATAATTAGATAAATACCACTGAGGGGGGGGGGGGGACTGATATTTGTATGGTGGTAACGAGTTCTGAAGGTACCCTATGTGAGACCAAATATTTACAAAATGAATGAAATGATACCCTATCTGTTTGAATTGATACCCTTATTACCCTATCAGAGACCATACCTGTTCAAATGAATACCCTATCTGAGACTTATGCAAATGTCGACGAAATAATTATTACAAGAAATCATGAGTGAATTGTTACTGCACACCATTTGAACACTTAGAAGTGTTTCTAGGTATTTGTAACACTCGTATTATATTGGTAATTTAAGGCTGGGGTAGACCTTCAAATGGCATAAATGGTTTTTGTACTCTAACTCTCAAACTAATTGCATAGACAATATAAAAGTATACATTTTTACCCTGAACGTATAATTGGCGATATCGGTTTTTGACCAGAATGCCGCATTTTGGCAAAAATAACCAAATTTTTGCACCAAAATTTCTGGAAAGCCTAAATTGGCATTCGTGATATTTTGAACTTTTTTGATTTTTTGGAATTTAGAAACAAATGTCTAGGAAAGGTTTTCTCAAATGTTTGATTTTTATCTTATTTTTTGAAAAATAGGCCATAATGGCAATTTTTGGCCTATATTGTTTATATATTTTGACCTATTTTTGGCATCTTTTAAAAACTAAGAAAAAAAATGAGAAAACTTTCCTAGACAATTGTTTCTAGATTCCAAAAAGCAAAAAAGTTCAACATTTCACAAATGCAAATTTTAGTTAGGCAGAAATGTTGGTGCAAAAAATCATTTTTGGTCACAAACTGATATCATCATCATGTTCAGGGTAAAAATATGCTTTTAAAATGTATACTTTTATATAGTTTATATAATTAGTTTGAGAGTTGAGTACAAAAACCATTTATGCCATTTAAAGGTCTACCCCAGCCTTAAGCCAGGGGGGGGGGGGCACTCAAGTATAGTGTTATAATGTTGCAGGCATAGCATGACCAAGAAAAAGGTAAATTGGGGTTGTTTTTACGATTGAAGAGTGAATCAGGTGACGCCGTTACGGGTATCAAAAACACCCATCTAGGCCATTTTCAAGAAATAGGGTATCTTTATCAAACGCTAGTGTGAAAACGGTATCGGTAAAATCCGGATTTAGGGTGTGAATAGGGGAAAAAAGGTATATTTTGGCTTCAGAAACAATCACCCTTTACGGGATGTTTTGAAAAACTGTGGTCACGCTATGCCTGCAATATTAGACTTGAGTGGCCCCCTAGGAATGTAAGGCACCATTGTCATTAATTTAAAATTCTCGTAAGTTTGATACCCTATCAGGGACTTAAAAGACAAATTTGATACCCTGTGTGAGACTT